>PVIH01005309.1:0-30408 GCA_004025045.1 Sigmodon hispidus
TTCTGATTGAACGGATACTATGACCTTTTAAACACGCCCATCTCATCATGCCAGCTTCATCTGATACCTTCAACATGTTCCCCAGTTGCTCGCAAGAGCAGACTCTCCTTGGTTCCAGCCTCACCCCTTCCTGTTCCTTCTGCCTCCTCTCTGGTGCAGCCGCTCACCCTCCTTTCCAAAGTCCTTCCCATGGAGAGGTTTCTGCATGTGACACTATCCAATATGAGCTGCTTTTCTCACTGCTACAACCAAGCATGTCACAGACGCAGCCTAAGGTGGGGGAGCTTTCTTTTGGCTCATGTTTCAGGAGGATTTTAGTCCATCATCGTAGAAAAGGCATGGCTGAGTTCATGGTGGCAGGAGTGTGCTGGCAGGCTTGGTCACCTGGGTCAGAAAGTAGAGAATGTGAGCCAGAACCAGGGGCAGAAATCATCTTCAAAGGCCTGTCCCCAGGGACCAGCTTCTACTAGCCAGGACACATCTCTTAAATGTTCCACAGCCTGCAAAACAATACTACCAGCTAAAGGCCAAGACCTTAAATCATGACCCTGTAGGAGGCATTTGAAACTCAAATCATAAAATGTTCCCTAGCCCTGGATTTCTTCTTTCAGCCATCTTTCCTGGCTAGCTCCGGCACATCTGGCTTAGTGTACTGTCTTTTCTCTTTATTGCTATACACTTCTCCCATGAACGAGGTGTTCATGTTCACTATGTGTGTGATTTCTTCCCATTGGATCCCAAGAATCTGGTGGATAGAGAAGGCTGGCTATTCTTGACTGTGTCCTGGCACCATATTAGGTAGAATGTTAGCGTTTCTTCTTGGTATGAGAAGTATTAGTTCAATAAGTGAATAAAGATGCCAGATGGATGGGTGATATGGTGGAAAATGAACAGGGGACAATAGTGCTGGAGACTGGAGATTTGGAGAGTTAACATCTAGGGCCCTGGAGCAGGGAAGTTCACCAGCCACTGTGGATGAAGCCACTCTTGACCACACCCAGTTGGCTCAATGCCTTTCCTCATCAAAATATGCCAGAAACTATTAGCTTATATATATTGGATGCCTTTGGAGAGCAAGGCCATCTCCCCTTTGCCTTGGCCAGTTACTGCTGCTGACTTCTCAGACATGACAGCTGTAGTTCTTAACTACTAAAGCAATCACAAAACAGCATTCAACATTTTTTCTTAAAGTTTGAATTGCTTGAAAATAAAAAGTAAAGTTTGAAAATGTAGCAGTGTCTCCAGAATAAATTAGTGAGGATCTGTGGAAGAGAAAAACAATTAACACTTTTGTGAGTTATGCACCGTTTCCTTCCCAAAGCAATTTATATAAGCAAATCAAAACGTTTGAGCTGCTTTTAGCTGATGATCCATGTGTTTGCATTTGCTAAGGGGTGGCTCAATGTCAGCTTCTGCTTCAAGCTTAGGAACCCAGCCTCCTAAACCCTGGACACAATCCTGGAGAACCAAGATCTGTCCAAGCTCCCAATGTCTGATGCTTGTCTATAGCCCCAGAAAGGTGCAGCCATGGATCTCAAAGAGCTATGTTGCTACATTGTAGCTCTGGAATGAATGTCAAAGCCCTTGGCTTGAACTCCAGCCTCTGTGGGAGATAGCTTTGAGACCTTGTGGTCAACTTGTGAAAATATATATGCTTTATTGTCACATAAATCACTTGATGAGATCACAACGGGCCTCGAATCCCTATTCTTCTGATATCATGGGACTTTCCCATCTCTGCAGCCATCATGTTGAGCTGTTTTGTTTAAACAAGTACACTGACTTTTGGGAAGCCAGTATAGGTGCTGAATTCAGAAAATCGCTACTTATCCTAGCCTCCCTCATTCCTCACCCCCTTCCCAATTTTTCCCTCTTAACATTTTTTTCCACACAAGCACTCTAGATTAAGTGTGTGACAGCATTGTGCTACATTCTTTCAAGACAGTATTTACAGTGAAAATTTCATGGCTTTCCGCCCTTCCTTCTCCCCAGTAGGCTGGTCAGCAAGACCATTTGTGTCTGTGGCTCATGGGAAAAGCTGCTCTCCCTAAGAGCTATGGCTCTTGATACCTTTCTGTTTTATTTGATATTCCTCAAGTTTAAGGACTAATCAGTTTTCCAGTTTCCTATGCTATGATTGAGTCTTACACAGTGCATGCTATTCTTGGGCCCAAGCTTTAAATTCTAGCTTGACTTTTACGGTTAATTTTGGGACATGCAATGGAATTCAAAAAAAGTATGAAAATTAATTCAACAGACTCATTAATTAACATAGCTCTAATATTCTTTTACCCACATGAGATAGCCTTTAATTTCATTAATGTAGAAAAAGCATTCCAACTTGAATATGAGCTATGTGAGTGGTTTATTTGTGGCTTCCCCCAAAGTCTTGATAAACATTTTGTGTCTAAATGACTTAGCCAATAATAATTATTGGTTCTTTAGAAGTGAACAATTATACCACTCAGTATACCATACTATTTATAATAATCAGTTTCCAAATGTTCGCATACTGTATGCTGGGACCTAGGATTTGGTCATGGGTCATGGAAGATACAACTTGATCTTTTGATTTTATTGAATTGTAGGTGATTCCAACCCCACTCCCACATTCTACAACCGGCTGTCCCCAGCTCTTAGTCTCAGGAGAGCCAGGATGCTCTGACTTACACCTTGGAAGAGTAACCAGTAACAGCAAAAGAATAAGAGCCAGGCCGTGACCTTTGAGTCTCAGAAGGACTTTGATCTCTAAGGGCTCCTGGCAAAGCAATGAGGTGAGCAAAAGAAAGAAAGAAAGGCAACTGGTGGAGAAGGCGCCCATGAGGGGACCTGCCACAGCATCCATAGAACAAAGGCTTGGACACCCAGGACAGAGACGATTATTGCCTTCAAATACAGGGAGCCAGACAAGTCGCTCATCTCCACTCTCAGTCCCACAGTCATATTATCAACATGGTGTCAGGACAGAAATAATGAGTTAAATGCCTGAGACAATCAACAGAATTGGTAAGAAGGGTAAGTTGAACACTGTATGTTTAAAAAAAAAACATAATAAACACAGAATGTAATATACAAATCCCAGTGTATGTTTTCATCAGCTTTTCTGGTTCTGTGACAGAACATCCCAGTGAAAGGAAGTTAAGGAAGGAAGAGCTGATTTTGGAACAGCTGAGTCACACAGCATCCATAGTCAGGAAGTAGGGAGAGGTGGGGCAGGCTTGCTTTCTCCTTTACGTTCAGTCCAAGATCGCTGTCCACAGTCAAGTGAGTCTCCCAATCTATCTCTATCCACCAGGTCTAGTAAACCCCTCACAGGCATGCCCAGAGCTGGTCTCCTAGGTAATTCTAGAGCCCATTAAAAAGATAACCAATACTGCATGAACTTATTTAATCTTCCAAACCACCACATCAAGTGAGTACTGTTTTTACTAATAGCTCAGGTTTAGAAATGAGGAAACTGAGGTATGATGAGGATAAGTAAAGTGGCTAAAGCAGACAGCCAGTATGTGTTCAGGTAAAGATAGCATGGCAGTGACATCAGTGACATGACCAGGTAGCAATGAAGCTGGCCGAAGAGCAGAACTGCCTACCCTTCTTGCTTGGGATCATGTATACCTCCATGCTTATTAATGGTTCAAAAGCATCCAGTTAAGAATAGGTTTTGGTGTGTTACTAGTTAAAGGTCAGCTCATCAAATGGACCTGCCATCACACTTGACCCATTAGAATATTTTTGCCCCTATTATGTTGATGATCAAAGCCAAACCTAAAACCAAGGAGAGGGGAGTTATCTCTTACAGGCCCTCAGAACCAACCATGCTAGAAGGTTGTCCAGTCTCCATCATCTGTCCCGTTTCTTCATCATCTTTACAATACAGCACTCAGGGTTTAACTTATTGCTTAAAGCTGTTACACAGCTTTGGGAAGGGGCTATGTCCAGTCCCAAACTGGCAGGAGTGCACATTTTCTGAGGATGTTGAGAGACCCCTCCCCCCAACTGTTGGTTATTTAAGTTTGTGTCCAAGTACAATATAGTCTTATTAACTAAATAGAACTCTTAGTCCAAAATACCTTTGGAGGGAGGAATATTTGAACACCATCACTGTTTATAATCACAGGATGACAACATAAAACTAATGAGCTTTCATGCAATTCTGTTATCAGTAGTCTTAATTCTCTAAAGATTCTCTCTCCCATTTCTTTGAATGTCTGCATGTGTGGTGTGGCACCCCTGAGCATTGTGACCTCATAGCTCTGTCCTTGAGAAATTCTTGAGAAATTAGAAATATTATGTGAGTAAACTTGGTATGATAATGGAGTTCTCTTTTTTCTTCAGTCTTGCTTGGGACTAGACTGGTATTCTCCATTATTGTTAATAAATGGAGTAATGGCTAGTGATAAGTGGTTAATGACTAGAGAACGGTCAGATGGATCACATTACAGGTATGTTTCCAGCAGTGTAGCGTGTGGGTAAAATTCACAGTGCCTAGCCAGGCTAATGTGTGATGGTTATTCTTGGTTGTCAACTTGATTATAATCTGTAATTAACTAGAACCCAAATGTCTATGACCACCAGGAAGGAATTTTTCCTTAATTCAATTGTTTGATGTGGGGAAGACCCACTTCTAATCAGGGAAAACCCACCTTTAATATGGGCCACACATTCTCCTGGCATTGTATGGCCAACAAAGGACATGGAAGAAGAAGGAAGCTCTCTCTGTCTGCTTGCTCTTCATCTCACTCTTGCTGGTAAGTTTATTCCTTCACTGGCATTAAAGCCGACTCCTCCAGGAGTCTAGCACATACTAAGGACCAGCAGAGATATCCAGCCTAGTGGACTGAACAAGTACTGGCTTCTTTGACCTTCCATTGGTATACAACCATTGTTGGACTAGCTGAACCACAGCCTAGAATTCAGCCTAATAATCCCCCATATTAGGGTCCTCTAGAGAACCCTATCACATAATGAATTTCCGCACTGTAACCACTGAATGCTTGTAGAAGTTTGAGGTTATCTTTGGCTCCACAGGTCATTCAAGGCCAACCTGGGCTACATGAGTCACTGACTCAAAAAAAAAATCTAACAATAGCAATAACCCTACAACCAGTCAACAACACAATGCACACAAATTAGCAAAGTCCATTAAAAACACATAAGTTAATTTTTCAATGTTTCTTTGCCTACTAAAAGTCAGTTAATTTTATGAGTCAAGGCCTACATCAAATCACAGCAAAGTGGAATTCATCTTTCAAAAGTGAGTATGTTCATTGGAAAGCTCATGGTACAGGTTTCTTTTACATTTCTTTCAGGGCAGTCTCTCATCTTCACCTGTCTGTATGTGCCCATGCCTGTGTACAGTCAACTACACTTATGTGCAGTTGGTCACACCTGTGCAATGCAGCTATACACATATCCAACTTTTATAAGTCAGTATTTACTCTGTCATAGTCCCCTGAAAACCAATTTTATTATAAAATACATCATAAATGTATACAAACTATGTACATATAGACATAGTGTAAAATTATAATAAAATGACCACCATATTCTGATCATCCATAAAAATAAACACTCTGAATACTCTTGTGATCTGGGTGCCTCTGCCTCTTAGTATTTATTGTTTTGTTTCTCCTACAAGATCTAGCCCTTCCATCTAAGCTTTTATTTCTACTTAACCAAATGCATAAGAATCTTTAAGTGTTTAGTTTTATCTGCTTTTGATTCCCATATGAATGAGGTCATGGCATGTTGGCATCTTTCTTATTACTCCCTGTTATATATTTGAGCTGTATCCATACTAAAGAGTGTAGCTTTTGACTTTTACAGCTGCGTACAGTTGTACTTTCTGACTATGTGCTTCTCTTTTCTGTCCACAGCCAATAGCCATGCCCAGACCACTCCAGATGTTGCTGGCATGAACACTGGGGTTAAGCTAACTGTCTCTGACCACTTGCTCAAAGGCTTCCTTGGGCCATAACATATCCCTAGGAGTGAAAACAGTGACTCATGAATATGTATGAGTTCAGCATGAATAGACACTCTCACACCACAGAGTTGTTCACCAAGGATAGTCAATCTACAATCTCATCAACCCCAGATTAGCATGTCCTTCATACTCCTTTGCCTACTTGGTACAGTCAAAGACCTTGAGTTTTTCCAATTTGGCATGTTGAAATAGTGTCCTTCCATAGGTTTAGTTTGCATTTCTGAGACTATGGATGCCACTGAACCAGTAGGTACATGTTAATGACCACTTATATCTCTTCTTGTGATTTTGCCCATTTTCTTCCATGATGATTTATTTTCTCAGTGTACAGGAGTCTTTCATGTATTCCTGACCCTAATTTTTTTTGTCACATCATGATACAAAGTGTCTTCTCCAAGTCTATGACATTTTTTTTTGCCTTTTAAAAAATGATATTTTTTTATGATGAACAGAAGTTAATTTTTTTAAGTCTGAAAATTATTAAAACCACAAACACATACACACACACAAGGGCATTGGCCATTTTCCTGGGCAGAGCCAGCCTAGAACTACTAAGCTGGTGGTATGCTTGCCCATCAGCTCCTTCCAATTTATGTGTCTTTACTTCCCAGTATTGCTGAAACTCATCTTGTAGAAACCTTTCTGGTAAAGAAAGGTCAATAGTACACTGCTCTTGTTTTGTGTATAATAATTCTGTTTTTGTTACAAGACAGTTTCATTACATATAGTATTCTGGGTTGCTTTCTCTAAGCACTTTGGAGATTTTCTTCCTCTGCAATTTCACTTAGCTTCCATTATTTTACACAGAAATCACTGTGAGATTTTTTTTTAAAAATGTAGGCAATTTGTCTTTTTTTCTCTAGCAATTTTGAAGCTCTTCCTTTGGTATTCCACATTCTACACATTGCCCTTACTCCAGCTAGAGATAGATGACTTTCGATTTCATCCTGTTTGGACTTGTCGGTTAACTTGAGACAAGAGAGAAAAATGCCCCCTCCGATATTCTCCATTATTTCCTTTTCAAAAATAAAAATCTGACTAGGTGTTAACCAATACATCACTTTTCCCCTCCAAGCCTTTAGCCTCTTCGTGTTAGCTGTTTCTGACCTCGCAGATCACATCCTTAGTATGGTTATCTGCTCTGTCTTCTGGTTTGTCAATTCTCTTTTAGCTTGTCAATTGCCTCATAGCTATATCAAAATATCACTTTTTAGCTAAGGGGTTGGATATTTATGTCCACTTTCTAATTTCAAATACTGTACTCTTCATTTATAGATATTTCATTTGACTCAAAACATCAACATTTCTAGTCCTTTTGGAGAATATTATATCTTTGTTTATGTTCATACCAACCTGAATGTGCCTAGTCTGATCTTAGAAGCTAAGCAGAATCAGACTTAGCTAGTACATGGATAGAAGACTACTTTATCTTCTACCATTCAAAAGACTCCTAAAGACTGATCTAAGCATTATTGGGTCAGTGGGACCATAAGACTGTCTGCTCCCTGCCCAGGGAGGGGATGGGGAATTGTGGGGAAGAAAAAATGACCTGATGTGGCAGGAAGGGGAAGGCACCTTGAATGGGGATATACAGGGATGGAAAAAAAAATTCAGAGGGAAAGCTGAACACAAAGTAAATATATGTGTAGCAGTCTTATTTGCATTATCACCCTTGATAAGTCATGCTTATGATTTTTATCTTCTTTATAGTTATTGTTAACTTATCAGCATTTTAAATTCATTTTACTGTTTTTCTTGATAAATAAAAAATAAATAAAAAAAACCAAAAAACAAAAGACTCCTAAAAATCTCTTATATCTTTCTAAGAATTAAATAAAACAACAAATTATAGGTTTTTTTTAAAATCAGTTTTGACCTCCAATGATAGTAATTTCCAATGACATGACCTAATATTTCTTTTATATCATAAATCTCAATTTATTCCAATTTAATATACAATCTTGAATCGTAACATAATTCCTAACCTCATTCATGTTGGTTTTATTTTGATGTTTCCAAGATTTTTTTTTATTCCTATGGAAAGTTTAGAAATCCATCTTTAAAGCATCTTCCTCTAGGGACCAGAGAGATGGATCACTGGGTAAAGTATTAGCCATGCATCCTGGCAAACCCAAGCTTAATATTCTGACTGCAGGATGGGAGGAACAGACAGAAGAATTGCCCGGAAGCTTACATGGGGCCAGCTAGCTTAGACTGTGCAACATAGACAGCAACAGAAAATGGGGAACCCTGTCTCAACCACATGGAAAGAGAATCAACTCCTGAAAGTTGTCCTCTAGCCCCCCCCAACATGGCACATGTGCATTCTCTCTCTCAATAAAATTTCTTTTTAAAAGAAGTGTCTTCCATCAGAAGAGAAAGAGGAGGAGGAGCAGAAGAAGGAGGAAGAGGAGGAGGAGAGGAAGAAGAAGAAGAAGAAGAAGAAGAAGAAGAAGAAGAAGAAGAAGAAGAAGAAGAAGAAGAAGAAGAAGGTATCCCTCTTCCTCCAGATTAAAATGTGCTTGCTTCTGCCTGGTACCTAAGGCTATACCTGGGAGTCTTGAAATTGTTCACTCAGAATTTGGG
The DNA here is from genome assembly GCA_004025045.1 of Sigmodon hispidus. Lineage (NCBI taxonomy): Eukaryota > Metazoa > Chordata > Mammalia > Rodentia > Cricetidae > Sigmodon > Sigmodon hispidus. Next base: position 8,573 of record PVIH01005309.1, read on the forward strand.
ACCACAAGAGTTTTACTGAGATAACCAGCAAGAGGAAGCCAGAATTCAGGCTTAGGAATAATTCAGGGAGATGTTCCTGTTCTTCCCCTTCCTGTTCTGTTCCTAACTGAAGCCAACACAACTTCCCCTCTGTCTCCCCCTCACAAAGGCTTCCAGACACTTGTCATTAATGCCACTGCTTACCAGACATCTGTGAGTCATCTGGCCTATAGCTAGTTATTTTATTTTCTTTCTCTTTTAAGATTTAGACCTCTGCCAGGTGGACAGATGCTTTCTGGGAAAAGGCTGTTCCTGGAACAGTTTTTCTTCCTGGATTTTTCCTTCCCAGTTCAGGGCCTCTGAAGATGTCCCCTACATTGTAACCAGTTCAAAAAGATGCACCAAGCAGTGTTACTGTGACATCTAGATGACCGTATGACTAAACATAGAAGTCCACTAGACACTATGTATCTATGTTACATAGATGACCGTATGACTAAACATAGAAGTCCACTGGACACTATGTATCTAGTTTCTCAGACCTCACTGTGAAATGGTTTTCCTTTTTCCTAATTATGCTCCTCAAAACTTTTTTTAATAAAAAGCCAAATCTTTTTTCCTATTGCTTAATGTCACCATGGGCCAAATATTTACCTTTCTATCTAACTGTAACTAGTCTGGTTTAAAATCCAAGTAAGTCCTATTTTAACTTTCATTTCTTTCTCTCGCACCAGCCCCATTTCATAGACTTTCAGTGAAATGGGCAGACTCAGTCTTTCATCTCTCTGTCTTTTCTTCAGTAGGCTCCATGGAGATCCTTCCTGGCATCTCCAGGGTCACATGGATTCTGGTTTTCAATGTTCGATGTTTCTCTCCTCACACTACATCACTCTGTGGACCCTATGTACTCATTGGTAAGTAGACTCTGAAGTTTCTGCTTCAAGAAGCAAACCCACAAATTCTAAGTGTACCTGACAGAGGTTCCAGGAACTAGCTTTCTCCCTTTCTTTCTTCTTTCCTTTCTTTCTTTTGACAGCAGAGGGAAGGAAGGACCAAGGGCCCAACAGCTCAATAAGAATCCATCCAAGAAAGGGGGTCAACATCCCTTTCCTGTACCCATGATCATTAGCAGTGTTTGTGATGGAAATGTTTAGTGGGAGTAAACGTTTGGATCCTGGAAGCGATGTTTAGAAAAGCAGGTACAGTAACTGCTAAGGTTTAAATATGTTTGTTTGTTTTTGTTCTCCAACCAAAAGTTCTGCTGTGGATATTTCTCTCCTTTGCTTCAGTGGTGGTGTGAGATGGGGCTTGGGTCATGATGCAGTGACAGGTTAATGCCTCCCCATGGAATGAGTATTTAGGGCGTGAGTTCGGTTCTTTCTAATCTCTTCCTGACATACCTACCTGCCTTTTCAGCTACTCCTGAAGCAATAGGAGACCCTCACTGGAAGCTGCCCAGATGCTGAGCCACGTGCCTAGACTTCCAGACTCCATCCATGAGCCAGAATAACTGGTTTTTCCCTTTAGAACTCATCCAATCTCAGATATCTAGTTCAGCAACAGAAAACAGCCTGATAGCGATTCTGAAGAAAGCCTTATTCTCATTCCTGAACTCATCGTCCACCTCAGCAGTTCATTTACACATGCTAGTGTAAAGGTAGACAGGTGTTAGGCAGCGTTAATAGTCAACAGATGTTATCTATGATAAGCTCAAGGTTATGTTTCTGTGTATTATTAATTCTCAGGAAACACTGTACTCTGAGGACCTATCTGAGGAACAGATAGGACAGAATTCTGTAGAAGATATTGAGTGAAAGGTGCTCTTGCTTCTAGAAAATGGTGGTTTAGGAACAGAGAAATAGGTTAAGGATTGTATTCCAACTTTTATATAAAATAATTTTGTTATATTTTTTTCTCCCTGCAACTCCTCCAGCTGTTGTAGTTTCTAGAGAAGGCGGCTAGCTCAAGGAAGCTGACAGCTGTATTTTCTCATCCATCCATCACTCGGACAAGGCACAATGCCCATTCAAGTGTCTTGGCCCATTCAAACAGGCTCATTGTCTTGGAATCAATGACAGCATGTCTAGATTTCATCTCAAGTTTTATCTCACTCTAAAATATATTGTGGGTAGAAAGGTTTAAGAATAAACTTTAGAATACAATTAGCAGGTTGTGTGATGTATTTTCACTTTTAATAAATGAACTGCCCTTCATTGGAATTAGCATTTCTTCTCATAGAAGAAAAAATCAAGCAAGAAAGATTGTGGAAAGATGAATTAATGTGACATTTAGAGCAAGATTTTAATGACACAAAGGGCAAGAACCTCAGAGCTTTGCTTTTTTCCTTTTACAATTACAACTTGACATATTTCAGGATGTTGTTACTAAAATGAACCTTTTAAGAAGAAAGTAAAAAAAAAACCTGCATACATGAAAAGAAAAGGTGTATCAGCAAAGTCACAGGGCAGTCAAAGCATAACCAAGACTGACTTAAGCATCATCTATCCTAGACTTCCTTGGCAGGAAGATGCCCAGTCCTTTCTTCAGTCCAGATTGATCTGTGGGGTGATGGAAGGTGAGCCTGAGAAGGACCTTAGATAACACCTAATCCAGACAAGAATCCACATGAAGCCCCAAAAGGCTGATGGTTGTCTAAGGTCCCACAGGCAGCTTGCAGCCCTAAACTCTCTCCTAAACCATGCTGTCAAGGTGTGCAATGAAAATACTGTAAGATGTTCACATCAACATCAAGCCTGGAGAAGCAAACTTGTGGTCTATGAAAGAGATAGAAATGAACATGGGAAATGGTGTTGAAATAAGTTTTAAAAAATTATGCTATTCCTAGAATAGTTTCTGAAAATGATGTGTGCAAAATTCTAAAGGAGATGCAGTTTAGTGCAATGTTAGTGAGATCCATTCTTCTTTGGTTGGGAGAGGGAGGTAGAACCCAGGTGGATGGTGTGAAGCCACAGAGAGGCAAGGGACTTTCAATTTATTATAAGGGAGTTTTCAAAGGTCAGAGTTATCCACAGATGGGATGAGGGATGAGAACATTCATCATGGGAGGCTATTAAGGCAGAAGCTGGGGAAACTTGGCAATGCTTCTATGGCTTCTGAATGTAGACAAGCTGTAGAGGGAACTCGGGAGGATGCTGGAAACAGATATCTGATTCCATGCCCCCAGGGGCTGTCCTGGGACTGCATTTCAGGGAAATGCACTAGACACATTAAAAGAGTTCTGCAACTTAAAACTCTATAATTTTGTTCACAGGGCAATGGGAGTGATTTGCAATGGTGGTAAGAAACCTATATTCTAGTTTGGGTCCTGCTTCTATGATTTGTTTTAAACACATTGCATCATGTCATTGGTACTCAGATTTTCTTTCTATAAAAACAAGTGAGGTTAGGTGTCTCATAGGGCTCCTACATGATAAGAGTTGGGTTTCTGAGGGTAGCCTGGAGGAAATTAATCTCCAAAGTTCCTGAGAAATTCTTCAGGACATTTGGGTGATGGAGATTATCTTGGAATGACTGTCAGTGACAGCTGGGCGAGGCTGTGTGATATGGCTGCTCTCTTGGAGTTGGCAGGCATTCTGTCTGTCTCCCACTGGTCAGGTGGGGAGAAGATAAGGTTGAAAACTGGGAACACAGGAGTCTCGCCACTTGCTTTAATTATCTTTGTGACCCAGTTACTATTCAGAAAAGCAGATCTAATAAGGAAGCTCCTCTGCTGTCCAGAAAGGAGCATGTTAGGATGACCATGAAGTGACCTTTCTGTGGACACCTTGCTCAGAATCCACACATCTGGATGGGAACAGGTATGGCTTGGCTCTATGCTTCTTACAGATGAGTTTTGCCAAGTCAACGAGCCTTAGGGATGATCTGATATCGGAATCTGCTTTGTCCTTGACATTGTTCTTCCTTCTCTTTCTCCATCTATTTTCCCACAGGAACATTTATTTGCTAAGTCTCACCCTTGCAACATCCTCATTTCTCATGGTTAAAAAAAATGAAAAGGTGTTTGAATGGTTTGCCTTGTATCTTCTCTTCCTAAATATACCCATTTCTTATTTCAGTACATTTCTTTTGTGGCCTTCCCAATCACCACCTTTCTAGACAAAGATGGAGCTCCAGGCATTTCTTTATCATCTTTACCCAAAGAATATCTAGTTTACCTAGGCTTTTCTAATGGGAGGGGTAAAAGCAGTTTCACTGATGTGTCGATAGGGAAACTTCAAACCTCAAATCACAGGAGGTGTGGGTGAGCAGGCTATTCCCTGACAAGGGAGGAATGCCTTACATCTGAACACAGGGAAGCTGTAGTGTCCTGTTAAGTCCTTGGACACCATGAATTCTCCATCTATACTTTTTCCAAAAAATGTTTCCAGATCTTCGATCCTTTATTTCCAACTGGGTCTTAGACAGGGTCATTCAATGCCATTTCCAACTTCAAATCTAGCCTGGCTAACACTATTCTTGAATCTGCTTCCCCAAACTCATGGCTTCTTCAAATCTATACACTGGGCTAATGGACCTCCTTTACCTAATGTAGGATAGAATACTATAATATATCTTTATTTTTGTTACATGCACTTATTTTTCTCGTAGTAAATACTTAATAATAATATATCCAGTGAAGCAGACGATACATTTGAAGACCTAGAGGAGAATTGAGAGAATACCATGCTGGAAGGGAGCTTTAGCTTCCACATCCTTAATCAACATAGGTGGCTCTGGTGCAAGGTCTGAATGAGTCCTGAAGGAATTTACCAGAGAAATTTAATTTGTAAGACAGAAGGTGACAAAATACTTATTTTCTCTGATGTCACTGTTTCAGCTTTTAGAAAAGGATGCATTATCAAGGCTGTAAACAAATGGACCACAAGCCTGCTTATAGCAGTGCTTATCTGAAGGACCAAACATCTATTTATGTATGACTGTGAATATTACTCAGTGTTATGGATCCATTTGTTGTCACTGGTGAATTCTATAAAGCTTTATTTTAATTACCTGCTTTGTCCATAAATATTCCTTCTTACCCATTCCTACCCTAATTCCTTTCTAATTGTTTTTTAAAATCAATATTCCCCAAATTGGTATTTTTATCTCTAAAGTATTTCAGTTTTGATTTAAAAAAAATGCAGATGTTCTTTGACTTATCAAGGGCTTATATCCTGATAAAACAAGTAAGTAAAACATTCATTGTAAGTTGAATGTATTGTTAAGTTTAAAATATATATATATATATATATATATATATATATATATATATATATATGCCCAAGCTTGGTTAGTTTTTTTATCAACTTGACCTAAGCTACAGTCTAATGGGAAGAAGAAACCTCAACTGAGGAAATGCCTCCATCAGACTGGCCTTTAGGCAAGTCTGTGGGTGCACTTTCTTGATGGATTTTTGCAGAGAGAGGGCTCAGCCTGTTGGTTGGTGTAACCCTTGGCAGGCGATCCTGTGCTGCATAAAATAAGCAGGCTATGTGAGCCACAGAGCAAGCCTGTAAGCAGGTGCCTCCATGGTTCCTGCTTCAGCTCCTGTCTCCAGGTTCCTGTCTCCAGGTTCCTGTCTCCATGGCTCCTGATTCAGTTCCTGTCCCGACTTCCCTCAGTGATAGACTATATATATGGATGTTTAAGCCACATAAATCCTTCCCTTTTCAAGTTGCTTTTGGCCACAGTGTTTATCACAGCAAATAGAAAACCAAACTAAGTGGTATCCAACTAATAATGGAATGAACATGTGGGCAAACAAATTGGGAAAATAATAAAATGAAACTTTTATCTGTAAGAAGTGATTAAAGTTATACCATTGGCTAGATGGAAAGCAATCGGTTTTCAGAGAACAATACAATATCAACAGAAAGCTGCATTCCATAGTTTATCTTAGGAGACTTGCATAAATTTGATGTCTAAACCATAAACAAAGGTAAGAAAGACAACAGACCAATCTGCCCATAGATATAAACTTAACAAACTTGAGTCAGGTGTGATGGCAACATTTGTAATTCTAGTATTTGGAAGGATGAGGCAAGAAGATTATGAGTTCAAGGCCAGCCTGGAGTACATAGCAAGTTCAAGGTCAGCTTGATCTAAAAGGGGAACCCTTTACATCAGCTCATCCTATCACAAAGTTCCACCATATCACAAAGACAAAGAAATTCTGAATATATTATTAAATATAATTTTGCAGAATATCAATGTAGTCCATGATATTTCATAAATTTAACTCTGTTCAAAGGAATTTCAAACACAATACAGCTTCCAAATATAGTTGGTACTTATTAAACACTGAATTTTTGTGACTCTATGAAATACATGTGCTGAGATCTGATCCTCAATAGAACAGAAGCAGAGCTTTTGAGGGACAATTTATGAGGGTGGAGCCCTAATGAATGACATTAGTCCCTTTATAGGAAGAGATCAGAGTGTCCTCTTTATACCATGTGGTATAAGACTATAGGCAGATAGACTATAACCAATGGTGGTCCTCAGCAGACCTGGCAACGTTGGTGCCTCTATCCCAGACTTTTAATTTTTGGAGCCCTGTGAAATAAATTTCTGTTGGTTATGTGCCATATGGCATTTCATTATAGCCTGGGCTTTGGTAGTATTAGAGTTCAAATGGTGACTTTATGGGCAACGAACTGGGGTACTCCTAGTTACTCAGGGTTTATTTGCCTTTTTAGTTAACTGGAGCAATATTAACTTGTTATGTGCATGCATACTGCTTATGAAGTTGGACCCATGCAATTTGTATTACTGGTCCAATAGTCTGGGTGGGTACAGAGTATTTCTATCACCTCATAAAACTTTCTCTAGAAACTTGGCAACTACTAATTTCTTTCCATTTTGTGAATTTTCATGGGATAAAGCATTGCGATATTTTATGTCTGGCCTTTTAATACTGATGGTATTAAACTGATGCTGAGACCACTCCAGATTACTCCATTCATTACTGGTTCACTCTGTCCTATTGCCGAGTTTGCATGGACAAGACTTTGATTTTGTTCATCCATTTGTTCAATAAATGCTATTTGGGTTGTTTCTAGGCTGTGGACATTGTGAATAAAGCCACTAAAAACTTTCACATGTAAATTTTTGTTAAGATGTGCTTTTACATCTTGTGGGTAAATACCTAGAAGGGGTGGGTGATGTCAGCCTCGCTAAGAAACTGCCAAGATCTTCCTCAGAGTAGCTGTAACATTCTGCACTCCCATCAGCATCAAGAAAAAGTTCCAGCTCCACCATGTCTTACTTGTCCTGGCACCACAAGTATATTTTTAGCCATTATGGCATTGGACAGATACCAAGTCTTGATGGTTCCTGAATTTTGTAAAGCAAATAGCCAGATTTTGGAAATGAGAGAATTGTCCAAACTTTTGCTGAGATTCATTTACTTGCTTGTTTGGATAGCAATGAATACACACCCCTGTAAGAAACCTATGAAGAAAAATGACTTAATAAATTGAAAGAGAGTGAACAGGGAGGGGAATTCATTTATTAGTATTTAATAAGAGGACTCTAAGATATTGACATTATTTATAAGGCAAGTTGCTATGCAATTGCTTTATGATTATTTTTGGAACTATAGCCATGAGTCTAATATATTTCGCAATCATAAATTTTGAAAAGGGGGTTGGAAAGATAGCTTAGCATTTGAGAGTATATGCTGCTTTTGTGGAGGATCTCAGTTCAATTCTCAGCATCCACCCACGGGAGACTCACAACCAGGTACAGGGGACTTGATGGGATTCTTTGGGGTCTAGGGAGATCTCCACCTGAGCATGTATGTGTGGGTGTGCACACACACAGTTAATTTTTTTCAAAAACATTTTTTAAAAATCAGCTTGACTAATTGAACCATAAAACCCCCAACAGAATGCAGAGCAACATTTAAAAAATCCTTTTAAACAGGAGCTTGAACGCAGTAAATTAAAACCTTAGTAAAAGCATTTTATAGAATATGGACACAAGAATTTCTTAAAACACAAAACTTTCCTTTAAAATGCTTAGATAGAGTTAGGCATGGTGGTGTACATCTGTTATCCCAGCACTGAGAGGTTGATGCAGGAAGATCGTAAGTTCAAGGCCAGCCTGAGTTACATAGTAAGATCATATCCCCCAAAGAAACAAGCAAACAAACAACCTGAAACGAAATGAGACCTGCTCAGTTTTTAAGAGCACTTCTGCATTTGTTTATAGCCACAGGCCACATTGCTAATCTGTCAGTTCATCTGCTCCAGAGGCAACAGATACACACACTTGAAAGGCTCATCACACTAGGGCGGTTGTTAATGATGGACAAAGAGTAGGCTTTTGCCAAAAGCCATGAGTAGGATAGGATTCGAGTCAAGCTCTTCACAGAGGCTTGACTCACCCCTTGACAACTCTACATCACCATCTGGACCACACAACTCTAACAGACTGGTTGTCACTGACACCTTGTAAGGATGTTACCTGTGACGACACTGGGGATTTTGGAGAGAAAGCTCTTAACTGTTCTGATGGGCACACCCCCTGTCTTGTCATCTTGCATCTTTGTAACGATGTCCTCGATCTGAAAAAGGTTGGAAGAAAAGAGGTGTTAATTTTTTTCTTGCACAGTAATGGAAATGCAAGCCTTTGTTAAATAGTTCTGGTGTGTATAACATGAGTGCTAACAACAGGAATTAGGGAGACCCAGTCAGTCGGCAAACATTATCAGTATTCTATTGTCATAGAACTAGGTATGCTCTATAGGAACAACCCACTACTACAGCAAGGGAAGAAGGGTGAGGTACATTGTGGCTTCTAACAGGATCTAACATGAACATCAGTATATAAGTGATGAGATTTCTCTTCCTATTCAAAGTAAGTTTATATCATAGGAAACAGGCATATTTCATTCCTCCAAAATGGTTGTTTCCTAAGGTTCATCCTATAATGTTAACATAAACTAATCATTAGGAAGTTCAGACAGGGATGCCACTGGGAGAAAGACCACAGTGGGAACGGAACAGGAGAGAGATGGGCTAAGGAGGACTCAGGTTTGTAGGCACAAATCCACAAGCCAAATGTAACTTCCTGGGCAGAAATGTTTAGAATGGGCTATAGAAATGGACGTAAAAAGGTTGTGAGTCTTTTGTGGATACACCTAGATGAGGGGAGGGGTTAACATGTAGGATAGATGTAGTTTGGTTCTGTAACCAATAGAAATATCAAACTGTTGGAATGAATTCTCTGTACAAGGCCTTATTGGAATCACATAGCTTTAAAGATAAAAACTTAACTATTACATAATTTACTCTAACTCGACATACTATGATTGTACTTCAAGGGTAACTGACTTTCTCAAAGACGTGGGGCTAATAACTGCTTTGGCAGCAATAGATATATTGTTAGATACAAAGTTATGGCACACTATTAGATCACTGTCACCATTAAGACCAGTGAGAATGTCCACCAGACATTCAACATATGTTATATTCAATATACACAGAGTGCTTTTGCTCAAAAGTCTTTGATTAGAGATAGACATGAGACACCACCTAACCCAGGACCCAGGGCACTATGTTTCCTTGTGGGTTGTCAGGAGAGGGAAACTGGACATCTGTAATCAACACCAATGGCTGGGGCAGACGTTAAGAATTGTCCCAGCCATCACTAGGTCCCACAGATGCTTCACAGCAGAGTCAAGTTAGAATCTAGTTGTAGACTCCAGGGCTTAGGATTTTAACCCTGAGCTGTTTTACTTTCCAACAGGATTCTCAGAAATTCAGCCAAGTGGGGAAGCTACCTTCCCCTGGAAATTTCTTGTTTTTCCTACCAAGAAAGAGAGGCTAAGGATCTAGCTCTGAGGCAGAACATTTGTCTAGAATTGTAAAACGTCCTGCATTCCATCCCAAGCACTACTAAACAAACAAATAACAGAATGACAGAATCCTAAGGCCCCAGCCCTCAGTTGACAATGAGTATCTTATAAGCAGGAGAGCCATTCCCTGAAGCCCAGGAATCTGTATTCTGTTTAACTACAGTCTAAGAAGGAATTGGATCCATAGTCTCACTGTCCACCTCAACTACTGCTTAACTTTGCTAAATTCAACCAAATAACCACCCTGAGTACCACTCATGGCCAAGAAAAAGTGGTCACATTTAAGAAGTAATCTACACCTTTGATCTAGGGTGCTGTTTGAAACCAGAAGCATCAGTTACATTGATGATGGTTGCTATGGGAAAGCCAGAAAAGAAAGTCTGAGGATTGGCAGGAAGCCAATGATTCAATTCAGTTAGGCTTCTGAGTAGGCATTAGATCGTAATAATATTCAGTCTCTGTTACTGTGGGCCGGAGGGAAGAATTGGCTGCAGAGAGGAATTCTCCATGGCTCCTCTCTCCCCTGCTCTCTCGCTTCACCAGGTGATGGAATCTCAGAAGGATATATTTACTAAAGAGGAAGACACATAGATCTCATTATGTTGGAACACAATATGTCAAGAAGTATAATAGCCAATCATGCTGGCTGTGGTTGCATGTGCCTGTCATCACAGTACTAGAGAAGTAGAGATGAGAGCATTCTGAGTTCAAGGCCAGCCAGGCTATAAAATGAGACAAAAAAAGAGCAATAACAAAAAGAATTGTCTTTCTGTTATTCCTCACTGGACTGTACAGGGATTACATTCCGAACAGTTTACAGCATCAGAAGTACAAAGAAATAACTTTGCAGTGTCCTATTGCCTGACTCTGCTGTGGTGTTGGTACACACTGTTGTCTTTGCCCTGGCCTTAAGGTGGACAGGGAATCCACCCATTGACTTCTGATCATGAGACTAACCTGGCTGCTGTTCCTGAATATAGTGTAACCACAGGCTTATCATACTCTTGTGTCTTTGTGGTTGTGCTTACCAGCTTTGCTACTAGCCTCAGATAGCTGTTGTCCCAAGGAAGATGTGAGACATCTTCAGTGAATAGGACCAAATCCATGTCAGTGCAACCCTGGCTTACCTGATCACACAGAAGTAGTTTCTATGCTGCTAACTCAAGGATGTTTACTTAAAGCAAAATATAATAAGGCTCTGACAAAAGGCACTTTTCAAAACTTGCCAAAGCCATACTGGATATTTGGCAGACAATCAGAATGGATGTATTTTAGACTTAGGGTGCCTTTGGAACCAATCCCTTTTAAAAACATTAAAACTCAATGTACAGTATTTAATCTACTTTAAAACTCTTATAGGCTGCCCTGTTGTGTTAGACAAGTAGACAAGTGTTTGGCAGCTCTGCTTGATGCTGGGGCATCACCCACTACAACAACGCTCTCTCTGAAGTAGAATTCCCAATTTATAAGAAGGCCTCAGGAGCTTATCAGAACACTGGCAAGCATTTTCAAACATCTACTTTGTGATTATCTGCCTTGGGTATCTTCAATAGATATCTAATTTGTTCACCAGTCTTCCAAGTTCTTTAGCAAAGATACTGACATGGAGGCCCTGAAGGTCACAGAACTAGAGACAAATCTGGGATTCCTACTCAGAGTCTGCCTGAATCCATCCTTTCAGATCACTAGAAAACCTTAGCTACTACCCTTCTTCATCTCTGTGGGGACAGGGAGACAGGAACAGACTTACATTTTCCCAAGAGTTCAGTTACATCTCACTCTGACACCTTTTGTTTCCAGGGAATATCACAGTAAGTTTCCTGACATCTGTTGATATAAAGACCCATGTCGTAGGGAATGTGTTTGGACCAATGTGCCCCTGTGCCAATCAAGGAGCAGCTGGCCCCTGTCTGACAACCAGGTGAATCAGAGACACCAGCTTGGCTGGTTCTGCCTGGGTTGAGTCTCAGGAATAAGGGTGCTTTTCTCTAAGACACTCAGCACTCAGCACAGATAAGCAGGCACAAGATTTTTCTAGACATCAGAAGGACAACAACCATTGCACTAGCCAGTGGGCTTTCTTTTCCAGAATTGGCAGACAATTCACTGAATTAGTCCCGAGTGGAAGGGAGGGAGAGGAACCGTCTCTTTGCAATTGGAAGCCATGGAGGGACTGCAGCACTGGACTGAGGTCTAGAGAGAGACCCAAAGCTTCTCCAAAGTGCTCTACATCCCACTATCCTGTCCCTATGTGTGTTTAACTAAAGGGATAATCTGCTTTGAAAACAGACGATGTTGCTCTTACCTGCCCAGTGCTAAACTGTGTCTGAGGGGTAACAGCATCACAGGTTGGAGTTGGGGAGGACTTGGGAGTCCTGATTTTTTTTTTAAAGACTACATCAGGCACATGACATAGGAGACCAGAGGAAGATGCAGCCCCAAGAGGCCCTGGCACTGACCCTTCTTGGTCAGTCCAGGCCTGCTCATTTCTGCCTTTCTGGATGACAGTAATGTCAGAAATGACAAAGGGCCCATATTAGTATTGTTTGTGCAATTTAATGATCCAGTGAACTAATTTATTTATTTCATGCATTGTTTCCTTAGGAGAGGATGTAAAAAAAAAACCTGTCAAGTATGGGAAAATTATAGTGCAATTATTAAAAAGAAAAAAATGTCTACAACTCCAGGGAAGGAAGATATAAATATATAAAAGTTATAAATATAGATAAGATGATGCCCTGTGCCTCTGGCATGGAGATCTTTTCATTCAAATGTTTTACCTTGACTTTGAAATCAGCTGCTTATTTCTACTTTGGCTCTTGCATTTAATTAAAGACCTAATCTTTTCTTGTGAACGAATGAAATTGATTAGAGGCAGAAGCCTGAGCTGGCTGAGGACAATCACAATTCATAATGTGATTTGTGGTGGCTTCATTCATAAAATGATCTGTCCCATCTGGTCCCAGAATATATATCTATGTATGTATGTGTGTGTATGTATTTATGTATATATACATATATATGTATGTATACACACACACACACACATATATATGTCACAACTGTTATTTATCAAACTCTTAAATGTACTCAGGTTCACTTAGTCACTTTTAATGAAGGCCCTATGTTAGTTTCTATAGTTAAAAAGGTAGGTAGGTGGGCTGGGGAGACAGCTCAGTGGATAAAGTGCTTGCTGAACAAGTCTAGCACCCAAGTTTGAACCCCTAGAACTTACATAAAGCTGGGATAGCAGTGTGCATCTGTAACCCTAGTGCTCCTAGTAAGATGAAAGGCAAAGAATGGGCCAGTTACTCTCCCAATACACAGCAGCAAACAATTATGGAGACCCTGCCACACACAAGGTAGAAGGTGAGAACTAATGCCCAAGGTTGTCCTCTTACCTTCACATGTGACGATGACATGCACACACCTGCACCCGCACAATATGAATGCTCAACCATCTACATCCATTAACACATACCATACATATACACACATACACTGTATACATAGCACATAAAAAACTGGCAGAAGAATCCATTCTCTGTCATAATGGATTGATACAATTAGTGGATCAGGCATCCAGGCTTGTGGTTAAGGATGTGTTGGAGACAGCTGGACCAAACAAATGAAACAGTAAGGGATTCTACTGCAGGAGGCTCTTGGCATGGATTCTAGAACAACTCACCGCCACTGTTCTTGGTTTTACTTTTTTTCCATTCCAGCTCAAGGCTGGAAGGGCATCTTGGGATTCCATCTTCTAGCTGTTACAATGTATGTTAAACAGTTTTGCGGGAAACTGACTGTTCAGAACACTGTGCTGGTTATGACAATAACAGAAGCCTGCAGGCTTTCTTCCCTTGGGAGCAGCTTGTGTGTATGGCAGCTGACATCGTTTTGGTGGTTCACCTCTAGAAGAGGCTTCACATTTCTGCTAATGGTGGGAAGAAACAGGGGGAGTTTGTATTTGTTCCTCTATTAAGGAAAAGCACATTTCTTTCTAAAAGACCCCGATGTCTTCTCAAGTCTCAGGACAGAAGGGAGTCACACACCTACTCTGTGATCCAAAAGAGGATGGGGAAATGTGCTTGGCTTTTCCAGCCCCTGTACCACATGAAAGCAGGGGAGGAGAACAGAAATGGGGTTGGACCAACCAAGTAGCATAATAAGCCCCGAAAACCTCATGGTTACAGACACTCATAAAAAGATGGGCAGGTCCTGGCTCCTCTGTTTTCTACACTGTAGCCGGCATGGTGTTCTTAATAGGGGAATGTGTGTATCTAAGAGCATTATCTAAAATATGTCCATGACGCCCTAGAGCATCCTGTTACAAGCTCTAGGAGACTCCATGTCTTTTCTTTATTTCAGTTATCGCGTCAGTTTGTATTTGTGTTTCCTGTGTTTGACTGCTTTGCTCACCACTGAGTCCACATTAATATTAAGTGTTCAGCAGATATTCATTGAGTGAAATCAACAACAAATAGAGGAATGAATGAGCACTATAGTCTTAAAGGGATTTGCCTCCAAGGCCAGCACTGAATGGTGCTCAACACATTATGAGAGCCTCGAGGGTGCTATTATCTCACTTACTCAACTTACAGTCTAAAGTAAACTTGGTATTTACATTTAAGGGCATCTTTCTTTGAGACTGAGTTCTATAAAAAAATTTCATAAATTTAGTAACTACATTCAAGAAAAACTTCCACAGGCATTCAGTACCAGCTGAGACTGAATCTGGATTTCCAAGGATCTGACCTGACATGATCCAGGCTGTGCCAAGCAGATAGATGAAAACCACCAATGTGGGCGATGGTTTTAATATTACCACATGTAGTGTTTCATAAGCTACTTTCATGGAAATGTTTAATTGAAGAGAAACACAAGAATAATGGCATTCCAGGACAGTGACTGAATAGTTTGATTTGATGACACTGCAGAGAAAACATCTTTGCCTTGAGCTTGGTAGGAAGGCTGAGCTGGAGGTTAGAGGCAGCCTTGTCTTTTTTTTTGTATTGGAATCTGTTGTTTCTCTGAAAAACAAGACGGCTGTGAGGACTGTGGGCTGCATGGACTGGAATGTCTGACTACAAAAGGCCAGCTGCAATGGATGGAGAGCAGAGGACACTGGTCAGAGAAACATCCCAGCACTCCTGAAGTGCTCAGTTCTTCATTAGCATCTCCTCTGTTATCTGCTTCTTGACATCTTTCCTTTTCCTGATCAACAGTATTGGTGCATGTGTGGGTGGGTGGGTAAATAGCTCAAGGACACATGAGACAGAGCAGAAAAGCCAGGTCCATATCTTGCTGCCTGGATCTCCAACCCCGCTGATGAGGACATTTCTGGGGAAACTGGGACTGTAGAAACTGGGCCGTATCATGTGTATTATAGTTTAAAATATAAAATAAAAACAGAAAATTTCCCTTTTTCAGCAAATGAACATGGCCTAATCCTTGAACCCCAAGAGTGTTTCACCTCATAACATGCCAAGGTCATGTAATAAAGGTTAGGGGCCTTGAGGTGGGAGAGTGTCCTGAATTTTTCAGGTGTGCTCCATTTATTCACAGTTCCTGACAGCACAGGACTGTCCTAATTATAGTTGGTTAGGGAATTACGTAATAGTAGAAAATGGTCAAAGACACAGGATTTCCCACTTTCAATCATGAGGGAAGGAACTAGAAGCCAAGGAATGCAGACAGCCTTTGGAAGGACATAGATTCTCTTCCAGAATCCACACAAAGAAATAACACCCTTGCCAACATGTTGATTTTAACCAAGAGAAACCTAGTTCAGATGTCTGATCTTCAGGACTGAGGCAATATGTACTATTATTCAATTAAGCCACTAAGTTTGAAATTTGTTATGATCATAATAGAAAAAAATTACACACTGTGCCCTTCCCACCCCAGACTAATAAATGATATTCTGCATTGTTTCCAAAGTCAGGATAATATACCTCTTGGCAGAAAGTAGGGAACTTTCCTACATGGTTTTCTGTCATTATGAACTGTTTAATGGGTAAACCAGTAGTCAGCCAGCACTTGAGGCAGCTCACTTGGGGAAGATAGCCAGGGAGGAGGTCAGGAATGCATCCATTGATAACTTGACATGGCACAATTTCCTCCATGGCCTTCTTGGTCTCCTTGGACCAAACCAATTACAGGGTATGCAGGTGCCACTGTACCCCCATGAACTCCAGCATTCCATCTACATAGACTGAGACTGAGATCATTTTCTAATTTCTCATTTCAGATTTTACATAGCTACATTTTCCAACCTGTCATGCCACAGAGAATTGGTCAGAAAGGCCAATACAGCAACCCAACCCGAATTATTCAGCTGGCACTCTACAGTGCTCTGAATTTGAGCATGAGTGCCTTTATGTTGAGTTTTTATAGAAGCACTGAGGTCTCAACATGTGTTTTGCCTCCCCCTTACTGCTGCTGAAAGTTCAATGCCCTTGTTTCCAAAGAAAAATGAGGCTATCCATCATCTTGGAATATTACTAAGATATGTCCCTCAAGGAGAAGAACAAGAGACATAAAACCGTGTCTCCATTCTGACCTCAATGACCCTCTGGACTCTGGAATAGCTCACCCTTCTTGCCTCATTTCCTCCCAATCCACTTCTCAGTACTGTTCCCTACTCCAGACTCAACAACCTGACAGATGTTTAAGGACTGGGGCAATTTATACAGGTTATCTCTTGGAAAAATTTCCCTAGCTTCTCATAGCTAAGGAGGCAATGCCAAGGTTCTGCTGTGGAATTCAAGGGCCTCTATCATTTGACATTAAACTGCTTTCCCAGCACCCTTCCAGCCTTTGTGCCCATGGACACTATCATCTTCAGAAACCCTCTGTATTCTTTCTTCCATGATTTTTATAAAACACATCCTTCCATGAAAACTCATCCTGGGCTCTCTGAAGCAGCCTTACTGTTATCAGCTGGCATGGTTTGGGTATGGTTTGAACAGTTAGAACCTATGGGCTAGAAGCTCTGTACCTGGTGTGATATTGTTAAGAACTGGGGTTGGGGGATGTAATTATGTCACTGGCAGCAATAGGAAAGGGTTAACACAGTTCTTGTGGGATCTCCACTACTTCCTACAAGAGGGGGTGGACTGAAAAAAGTAATCCTGGTCACATAAATTCTCTGGGTCCTATTTTACCATGTGATCCTCCTATTCGTTTCCCACCATATACCAGGAAGGTCCTACCAGATGCTGATATCATGCCCTTGAGCCCCCCACCCCCAAACTGTGGATGAAATCAAGCTGTTTTCTTTATGTGTGGCCCAGCCTCAGGCATTTTGTTACAGTGAAAGAAAACAGACTGATACAATGCCTCACATTTTAGGTTCCATTATGTGACAAGAAAAACAAGGGTTTTGTTGCTCAACATTCTCTTGCTGCCAGCAAGGTGAGTGATGCTCCCTTAGTGAGAAGGGCACGGAGTTAGAGCGGAAGACACCAGGAGCTGTGACTTGTCTGTGAAGTGGCCCTCACTGCTCACCTGTCCCATGAGCTTCCCTAGTTGCTGAGCTTCAGTGAGGCATGCTGAACAGTTCGGAGCTCTGGGGACAGCTGTACCTGCATTCACTACAGGCACATCTACCCCTGCAGAGAAGTGGGGGTCAGCATGATTATCAAGGGTGATGTCCTGGCCTTGGAGCATTTTTGGAGAAGGCTAGCACCGTTAAAAGTAGAAGCAAGCTTTCTTCAAATGTCCTTTGTGTCTCTCAGGATCCTCCTTTCAGATGCCAATAACATGCCACTTCAGACCATCCCTGGAGCATGCAGAACTCTGGGGAGCAGGAAGGTAGAGGTTTTGGGGGTACTAATGAGAAAGAGAAGGACTTGTGCCTACAACTGAGAGAGGGGCTTCTGCCTTATAGTAATAAGTTCTGACAGTTAAAAAGCCTTTGACAACAGGTAGGTCATCAGATAGGAAAATATGATAAGACTGGAAATCTCCCTCTCTCTGCCTCCTTCCTGTGTGTGTGTGTGTGTGTGTGTGTGTGTGTGTGTGTGTGTGTGTGTAGGCATGCACAGTATTTTGAATGTCAGAGGTGAAACTCAGTTGTTTGGAGTGCAGTAGCTCCCCTAGTAGGGACAGAACAAGAGGCCTTGAGGAACGTGATGGCAAGTGTATCTGCTTCCCCAGGGGCATGGACGCAATGGGAAGGGCCCTTTTCTGCCTTTCCTAGCACAGGTGTGTGGCTACAGTAGGTCCCAGAGAGAAACACCTCAAGGCTTATACCTCAGTTCCAGCTTTAAAGCAGAAAGTGCAGCCCCAGGGTGATGGTGGAGATGGGTTTGCACAGTGGGATGGACCAGTGAGGGACAGACACTGATGAGGGCTGTGTCCACAGGACAGAGGGTAGATGACCAAGGAGCTGAAGAGCTGTGAGCCTCTGTGGAGGCAGGCATGACAGAAGCTTTCATTAGATCCCAGGCACATGCTAGTCCAGTACAATCACACCATGTTTGTCCACAGGCTGTCGTCATGCTCTGTGACTCAGACAGTAGCTGCTGCCTGCTCGACCCTTTATTCGGAGTCTAAATTGCTCAGGTAATAAGTGCCAACCAGACAGTTTTATTTGCCTTTATTCAGGTTATAGTTTTTCATAAGTCATTGTTTACCGGAAAAACAGCCCAACTGTTTGCATCCTTTAAGCAGGCTGGGACTGGTGAGTTGGGCATCTGACAGAGGATGGAGCCCCATGGACCAAGGGGTCCTCTGGCCACTCACAGTCAGAAGAAGAGGGTGAAAGGGCAATGTTGCCCCCTCAGAGGTATTCTTCATACTTTGGTGACAGGAAGGGAGACCTTGGAAAATAGAAGGTGCCACACAGTGGTATAACTAGGAGCAAGTCCCAAAGGCATCTATTCCTCAGTTTCTTCCTGAAAAATAGGAGAGTACTGTGTCTTCTAAATCCTGTCTACCTCTTAAATCTCCCTGGCTCCCTCCTCCAGAATATAGCCTGCCCTGTCTCCTGGGGAATACACAGAATGCCACTGTCTCTTGTCATAGCCTTCATCCTCTGTCAGACAGGGATTGGAGAAAGTAACCTGTCAGGTCTGTGTGGGCAAAGCGGGTATTTGGGGAACTGGGTACTGGTTTCTTCCTTTAAGGAGCAGGTACTTTCAGAAAGTCTCACACATCTGTTTGTTAACATCCTTAGAGAAAGAGGAACCCAGGTCATGTTTGGCAACGAGTGAGACTGTGGTTGTTGGCAATGGGCCAGGAAGTGGCCTTCACTCAAGTTCCAAATGGCAACATGTGACAGCACCGATCCCTGGGTCCTCCGCTAGGCCGTGGTAATGGAGGCCATGTGCTGGTCTGCACTGGTCTAGCTTCTCTCTTGCACCAGTTCCAAGTTCAGATGAGAAGCACAGGTATTATGAAATGGGCTTTCTAAAATGCAAGTGACAATCCTTGAGTTCACAGCATGAAGGCGAGCCCTGCACCTGGATGAAAATATGGCCACCCCCTCTCTCTCTCTCACTTAGCAAAGCTCACAAGGCTCCACAAAGCTCTTCCTGACATCGAATGCCATCTGGATGGAGCCCATAGGAGCTTAGCTCAAGCCGTCCTCAAGGAGACCTGGTCCTGGCAACAGCCTACAGTGTCTGTCAGATGGTTTTCTCAGCCAAGGAGAAGTTAAGGAGCTCCCAGCTGCCTCCCCAGTAGCTCAGGCTAAACTGTGTCTAGCCTGATGCAGAGCCAAGAGTCCTTTTGGTTAAATAATTCACTGCTGTCTCCCGGTGTGCAAACACATCCCTGTCTAACACAGGCTGACAGGTGATTTCACGCATCATTTAACTTTTTGCAGTGTCCAGGAATGCAAGAAGAAATTAGATAATCAGAATAATTTCACATTGGAAAACTGCTATTTTTTTCCTCTAAGAAGTAAAATATTATAAAACTGAATTGAAAAAGAAGCCCTTGCCTGGTTATTCCCCCATAGAAAGTAAAGTCTAGCTTTTATTACAACAGTGGATCAGCATGCCTCTTACTCCTGTACTCCAGGGCAGGGCATCGTAAAGGGTCCCAAAGACAATGGGAGACTCCACATGAATACTTTAAAGAAAAAACCCTAAATGTGCTGAAAGAAATGGAGGAAGAGAATGAATTAAATGTAGAGAAAGAAAGAAAATGACAGCCACAGAGCTGGGAGACAGCTCAGCCAGTAAAGTACTCTGCAGGCAAGCAAGAGGACCTGAGTTCACTCCCCATCACCCACTTGAAAGCAAGGACCACGTAGTAAGACTGGAACCCCAGCACCAGGGAGGCAGAGACAGGAGGATCCCTAGAGCTTGCTGGCCAGTGAGTCTAGCCAAACTGGTGAGCTCCAGGCTCAGTGAGGGACCTTGTCTCAAAAGTTAGATGTAGAGTAGTGAATGAAAATAGATACTCATTAGTAACCTCCACATGAATGTACACACACACATACACACACATACATACACACATACACATGCAACACATGCACACACACTCCCACAACCCCCCCACGATACACACATCACACACACACATACATACACACATACACATGCACACACATGCACAACACCCCCCCACACAATACACACATCACACATACACACATGCACACCCCCCCCACCATACACACTACACACATACACACATCACATACACATATACACACATACATATACATACACACATGCACACCCCCCCACACCACACACATACACACCTCACACACATACAAACACACACACACATACATATACACACATACACATACATACATACACACACATAAACACTTACATACACACACACATCACACCCCCCTACACCACACCCCCCACACCCAATACACACAACACACACACACATCACATACATACACCTGTACCACAGTGACCACAAATTAAAATGACAAATAATCCCAGGTAAGCATCCTCCTCTGCCCCAATACCATGTTGGGAATTTGGGGTGCTTTGGTGGCCTTTGCTCTCAGATTGATCACCCCCAGGAAATAGTTTATCAAATCTAATCCTCTATAATAAAAGCTCAGCTGAGTCTTTTACCTATGCAACAGCAGACCCAAGACTCTCAAGAATACATAGGGGACTGGAGAGATGGTGCAGTGGTTATGAGTGGTTGCTGCCTTTCCAGAACAATTACGTTTGCCTCCCAGTACTATGTGATGGCTAATTACCATCTGTAACTCCAGCTGCACGGGATACAACATCCTCTTCTGGCTTCTGTGAGTATGTACAAATGTGTGGCATTCTCTCTCTTTCTTTCTCTCTCTCTCTCTTTCTCTCCCCCCCTCTTAAAAAAAAATATAAAATCTGTTGGCTTTGCATTAACTCCAGTTTATAAATTAAATCTAGTTATTTTGTGTGTGGTGCTATGGATGAAACTCAGAGTCTTGTGAACATCAGGTAAATAGTCTATCACTGAACACCACCCCAGCCACACACAGAAATTTTGATGTCTTGTCACTGAATGACAAGGTGAATTTATGCTTTCTGACAATTACAATGATAGCAAGCCCAGTTGGTACAGTTAAACAGTTCAAGTTGTTCCCTATCCCACTCTGAATCTTCATGACCCATATCTTAGCCACGAAACCTTCTCTCAAGGCCCAGAAGAGTCCTGGGAAAAATCAACTACCTTGATGTTATTCCTCTGTGCACTGACCCTCTCGATGGTCTCTGTGGCAAGTCCTGGCTGACCTAGGTCAGCCCTGTGTGTGTGCTGCCAGTGATGGATTGATTAATTGGAGCTGAGAAAGCCATGCTTCATGGTACCTTTCCTCCATTTGGCTCTGGAAAGCATGCTAAGGAACCAAAAGTTGCATGTTTTGCTAGAAAATGAAGCACATCGATACCTAAAAATAGCTCTCGCCTCAGAAAGCTCCTTGCAGGTATAGATAAGAATCCAAATGGAGCCCTGATACTCCCATCTGGCCAGGCACCTTTGGTCTTGTGGAGCATATATGAAAAGGTTTGTA
>PVIH01005309.1:30508-126157 GCA_004025045.1 Sigmodon hispidus
GGGGGGGGGGGGGGGGGGGGGGGGGGGGGGGGGGGGGGGGGCTCTTAAGGTTTCCCATTTCCCCATGCTAGGTGTTGTTACTCTTTAAATGTGCTCTTCAGATTCACATGCCGGAAACTAGGTCCACAATGCCATGGTATTGGGAGGCGAGGCCTCCTAAAAAGAGATTGTGGGGTCATAGGATGAAATAAAATTAACAGACAGATTAATTCATTAATAGATGCCATTATTGTGGGAGTCGGTTACTATGAGCGTAGGTTGTTACTAAACAGGTTGACCCCTATGTTTCTTTCTTTCTTTCTTATTTTCTTCTTGCATTCACTGCATTGCTTTTTCAGTTTCACACCATAGTACAACATAGCACAAGACTCTTACCAGATGCCAGCACCATCCCCATGTACTTCCATAAATTCCAGCCTTCAGCACATTAAGCTAAATTAAAAAACACTTTGATTTATAAATTTTCCCATCTGAGTTATTCTGTGATAGCAATAGAAAATGGACCCTTAGGACAGTAGCACCCTTGCTTTGGTCCATGTTCTATTGTTATCACAGAACACCATAAATTGGAAAGTATAGTAGAACCTACTTTTTCTGGAGTCCAGCATATACTGAAGACTAGCTAAGACATTCAGCTTTGTGGACTAAACAAATAATGTATTCTTGGATCTTCCATTGTAGACAGTCATTGTTGGATTAGCTGGACCACAGCATGTAAGCCATTCTAGTAAATCCCCTTTTCTCTCTCTGTGCATTCTATACATTCATTCCTCTAGAGAACTCTGATTAATACAGCCATGTGCTTAACATAGTAACAGAAAATTTAACTAAAACAGTGTAATTAGAGGGATGTCATAATTAGGGTTTCTATTGCTGTGAAGAAACACCATGACCATTGCAACTCTTATAAAAGAAAACATTTAACTAGGGTTTGCTCACAATTTCAGAGGTTTAGTTCATTATCGTCATGGAGGGAAGCATGGTAGCATGCAGGCAGACATGATGCTTGAGGGATAGTAGAAGTTCTATATCCAGATTGACAGGTAGCAGGAAGAGAGAGAGAAACTGGGTCTGGCTTCAACATCTGAAATCTCAAAGCTCATTTTAATAACATCAACACTCTTATTTTAAAATCAACATTGACTTTACACATAGTCATATTTCAATTCTAGATCTATAGAACAGATGTCTATTACTAACTAATGATGGCTTCTTAAGAAGTGAGGGGTTTAATAATTTGATTACATTTCTAGCTGTCAGGAAAAAGATACCCAGGGGAGATGGTTCAGTAGATAAGAGTTAATTTTGCGTAAGAATAAGGACTTGATTTCTTTTTTTTAAAAAAAAAAAACTTTATTTATTTATTTATTTATTTATTTGCCTTGGTGTTTGCCTGGAACTGGAACTACAGACAGTTGTTAGCTGCCATGTGGGTGCTGGGAATCGAACCCGGGTCCTCTGGAAGAGCAGACGGTGCTCTTAACCGCTGAGCCATCTCTCCTGCCCCAAGGACTTGATTTCTAATTCCTAGCACCTGTATTAAAAAGACAGGGATGGGTGTATGTGTCTGTAACCCCAGCATTGGGGGATAGAGATAGGCAGATCCTAAAAGCTGGCTGGTCAGTCATCTGGCCTGCCTGTAAAGATGAGCTTCGGTGACATACTCTATCTCAAAGCAATAAGGTGGAGAGCAAGAGAAAAAACACCCAGCATCCTCATCTGGCTTTTGCACACACATGCACACACATAGTCACTCACTGCATGCCCTCAACTCCCTCTAAAAATTATAAAATGTCAGTAGCCAACTCAGCTATATCAAATGATTTTTACTTTACTTGTGGACAGGGAATCCAGCAGCAGAGAGCCTAAGGCCAGTGCAAATGTTAAAGAATGCCACTAGACACCTAGGCTCACACTATTTTAGTGTTTCTTCAAACTTAATTCCATCTGTCCTTCCTGCTGCCTTGTGATGGCTGCTTTGTGTGCAGAAACAAAGACATCCTCTTCTAATGACCAATGAAGAGGAATGGTCAAAGATAAAGGGCAAAGAGGCCTTCCCGGCCCTCAAGGAATCCTGCTTGCTTCATGGGACAGATGGGCATTTCACAGCTACACCCCATCATGCCACTGGGAAAGCTGAGAATTTGAGGTCTTTTGGCCTTTCCTCAGGAAGCAGACAAAGCAGGAGGGTTTGTGCTAAGAGCTGAGTGAGCCAGTGTGCAGGGTCTCCCACGCGGTCCTAACAGCACACGTGTATGATGAACAAGCATGGCTTGTTCCTCTTCCCTCCCAGTCATGTGTCTGTGTGTTACTAATTATCTCACCTCCAAAGTCTTGGTTCTTCATCTTGGCAAGTAGAGCTAGTTCAGGAGTAAAGGGATGGGTGAGAATTCAGTGTTTGGATACTTACCACGTTATCTACCTGACTCTGTGCATAAACACTACAGTTATGTTCAGTAACCTCCAAATGCCAGAACTCTTAATTACCTTGGGTATACCCAACAGTCTTACTAAAATGAAACGATCGCCCCCCAAAATGTAAAGGTATTTATTTTGTCAACACTGAATTACACTTCTCTTCAGGGTGGCTATTATTCAGTTCACCTACAGATTTCATGATTTATTCAATAGTTCAAGGCCTGACTAAACATTCAGCAGGTGCTTCGCCTCCAATTTACTGCATGGAGCATTTAAGAGAAATGTAACAAAGGATTCCCAGCACAGCCTTCCCCAGCTGAAGAGGAAGAACTGGTGCTAACATCATTTCAAGTGCCCCCAGCAGGAACACATTTACATCCCCAAATTCTGATATTTTTCTACATTGAACTGAATTACAAGCTCAGCTTCCCTGCTGTGCTAGCCACATGGGGTAATTATGGTCCAGGGAAATTCCATTCTGGCTTTTGTTTCTAATCTCTTAAACTGATGTTTATAGATAAGCTTGCTTCTAGAAAGTGAGTCTAATAAATTACTAAGGGCATCCAACTATCACCTTCATATGTAAATAGTTCCTACAAAAAATAATGATGCTATGGATTGAAGATCTAAAGGGAAGCTTGAGGCTGGAAAGGCTTAGAAGCCAATGTGATGCCTTATTTAGTTTCTGCTAGGTGTTTTCAAGAATACAACAATGCCTCCCATGACACTTCAAACATACATAATTGCTCATGGGAGGGAGATATCTCAGCATTATAGAACTTGGAGGAAGGTTCCATCTGAGGAAACTTAAGGCAAATCATGAAAAGTTGATTCTGTTTTCAAATTTTCATAAGGTGGGGTGACTTCTGTCTGCTTGTCTAAACAGGAAGTGGCAAACATGACAAAATAGTTACATCCTAATTTTTCGTTTTGGATGAAAAAGCTGGGTCAGGCTCCATCCCTGTCGATTGCTGGGTCACCATGCTGGCCATTGTTAAGGATTTTTGACCTTCCTTCTCATACCAGCAAAGTGGCTGGAAAAATAAAACTTGGGAGCTTCTATACTCCTGCCAATGAGACATAGTAGACATCTGTGAACTCAAGTATGGAGGAAAAGAAATCACTGCTCCTTCCTACACTCCTTTTTCTCTTGAGCATGGTTGTGATGTAGAGAGCCAAAGCAGCCATCTTGTGAGTATGAGGGAAAAGCCAGGAGACTGGTTAATAAGTGGTAAAAAGCCAGGGAGCTGTCTGAGGCAACCATCTGCCTCCAGTTCTCTTATTAAAGCACCCCCATTCCACCCAAATACATGCTGCCAGTTAGACCTCCTCATATTTTTTTGACTAAAAAACACATTTGCCACAGATACAGTAATATAGGGTTATTTTGGGAAAAAATACACTTGGTACATTGGGATTCAGATATCGGGACTCCTGACTAAAATGAGCCATGGATTCCTTTGTTAATTACAAAGCTCAGAGGAAGCCCACAGGGAAATTATATACATAAAATAGATATGGCCCAAAGCCAGGGAAATAAAGATCTGAAGTGACTTGGTAACAAATCTACCTCAACCAGGCTTTTTTCTTCCTCTAATATCTTCATTTTCTTTTGCTTCTTTTTCTTTGCCTCAATTTACTTTCTCTGTTCCTTGCCCCACAAGGCATGCAACTCTAGAACCTTCTCATGTATTGACATTTGCTATTTCTATTTTCTTGTGTTGCTTTTGAAAGAACTTGGGAAACAGAGGCATGGAGGAGGAAGGTCTGTGCTGGTTAACCTCCGGGGTGAGGTGATGTGGGGTGTCTTTCTGTATGTTGTGATTATACTTTATTACCATTTGTTAATAAAGAAGCTGTGTTGGCCTATGGTGAGGCAGCTTAGAGGCAGGTGGGAAATCCAAGCCGAGATAAAGATGAAGAGGGACTCAGTCAAGGAGAAGCTGCTGCCCAAGAAAGCAGGATGTAATGGGACACGGGGAAAGCCATGGAGCCACGTGGCAATATATAGATTAATAAGAATGGGTTGAGTTAAGTTGTAAGAGTTAGTTGGTAATAAGCCTGAGCCATTGGCCAGTTTGTAATTAATATTACTAGCCTCTGAGTAATTATTTTATAAATAATATTAAAATAAGTAATAATATTTTATATTATTACTTATTTTAATATTATTATTATATTATTAATTAATATGTATTATATTAATTATATTAATAATTAATTAATAATATATTAATTATATTATTAATTAAAAAAGTAATTATTTTATAAATAATATTAAAATAAGTAATTATTTTATAAATGGCTGTAGGACCATGGGTGGGAAAGATTCCTTTAGACCGAGGGCCTGGACAAGTCAGCAAGTTTCAGGTTTATGGTAAGGGGTTCAGGTAAGCAGAAGGAAGCATCCTGGAGGCACAGGAGAGAGCTGAAGCAGTGTGAGAGACAGCCAGCTTCTTGCAAGCTGTACAGCTTTAAGGGAAAAGGAGAAAGAAAGAGAAAAGCAAGCATTCTGCATGTCTGCTGGTTATGGGCCACTACTGCCCGGGAACTGTAACCTGGTGGCTTTGAGAACATGTGAGTGAGCTGTGCCATTGATTTGACCCTGTGCTCAGAAGGCCCACACTGGCTTTAGTGGTCTATTGCCCCCACCTCCCGATGTCCTTTATAAAGTGTGGACAAGGACTTTTCTATTTCATTTGCCCACAGTGCTTTGCAAGATAGGCAGCCTCTCTAGGAT
Organism: Sigmodon hispidus; assembly: GCA_004025045.1. Lineage (NCBI taxonomy): Eukaryota > Metazoa > Chordata > Mammalia > Rodentia > Cricetidae > Sigmodon > Sigmodon hispidus. The sequence goes on from PVIH01005309.1 coordinate 35,667, forward strand.
GTCACTTCAACCATTAACTCCCCCAGGAGGGAGATGATATGATGCTAACCTCAAATGAGGAAACTGAGGCACAGGTGTTGATGAAGGCTGCTCAGATGGATCCCACCTGGCAGGTCTATATGGTTTCCAGGTCATTCTAACTGCAAGATTGTTCTGTATTATTGTGAGTGAGTTTGCTTTAGATGGACCCACTCAGCTTCGTGTCTGCAAGGCAGAGACACTAGGCTCCTCAGCAGCATTGTTCACAGACAAAAACTATTGGTAGTAAAGATGTTTCTTGGTGGAATGATGTGTGTGCTAGGGAGCTATGTGAAAATTGGCTCTAGGGCACTGGTTCTCAGCCTGTGGGTCATGATCCCTCTGGGGGAGTCATATGACTCTTTCACAGGGATCACATATCAGCCATCCTGCATATCAGATATTTACACTACGATTCATGACGGTAGTAAAATTACAGCTATTATGTAGCAATGAAAATAACTTTATGGTTGGCGTCAGCACAACATGGGGAACTGTATCAAAGAGTCACAGCATTAGGAAGGTTGGGAACCGCTGCTCTACAGCTTTAGTGGGTGCATATATCTCAGAGCGCTGAAACAGTGTCTGTCAAGGATGATCAGAATTGAACATTAAAAACAAACCAAACCCAAAACACTCCAAAATGAACAACAAAAACTTATGAGCCAACCTGAGAAACTCTGTCTTTGTGTAGATGTTTAAGTCAGAAACTCCACAGGGAACAGCTGTGTAGTGTGGGTAGAGTCAGCCTTGAGACTTTAGGCGGCCAGGGTCAGCCCCTTTTTGTGGGCATCCGTGTCATTCAGGAATAATTACTGCCCTTTCAGCTGCTAGAACCCCTAGGGCTGGGGTGTGGGGCTGAGGCTGCTTCAGACTGCTGTCCCAAGTGTCTGAAGAAATTGACCGTGACCTCTGTAATCTCTGGTTTAGCCAGGGAGCCGGAAGCAGAACTCTACAATTTCCTATGGCGACACAAAAGGTCATTTTCCTTTCTTTTCTCCTCAGAAGTGACAACTCTGTTTTGTCACTGCCCTCCAATCAAGCCAGAGTTTTGTATGCAAATTAACTGTAGATCAGTGATTGTAATAAGAGCCCAACAGTGGGCCTATCTGAATGACAATGATGGAGCACTTTGAAGATGTTCTGGATCCCAGAGATGCTTTTTGTCATCATCCTAGGGGACAAAAGGACAAACACAAACTACAGGAAATGTCTGATCCTGGCCTTCCTTGGCTGTAATATGTTTATGCTGGCTTCATTTGATTGAGAAAAATAGAGCAGTGACAATAACATTTTCTTCTCTGTCTTAAAAAATGAGGGCCCTCTTGACCGTGAGTGGCAGGATTACCCCACTTTGATGTTTGTGCACGAAACATTAACAATCTGTCCATGGCCAAATCTTATTAGCATTCACATCTGACGTTGGTTCTTGCTGGTGAGTTATTTTAAAAATGTAAGCATCTGAGGTTGTGTGATACAAATCACACAGTGGCATAATGGAGGTTATTACAAGCCTTTGAAGGTTTGGAATAGGCAGAACCAGCTATGCATGAGGCTCTGTGCTTCTGTCTTATTTTCATTAGAATATTTTTGTGGAGTAAAGGACTGGTCCTTTTGTGATAGGATTTTGCATCAGGCTCTGAAAATGTTAGGTGCACTGTGCCTTGTGGGAGGCTAGCACTGAAAAGATGCCCACCTTTCCTTCTGCTTGATTTCCTTCCTTACGCTCTAGAGTGGTGGTTCTCAGCTTGTGGGTTGTGACCCCTTTTGGGCTACATATCAGATAACCTGCATATCATTTACAATACAACTCATAACAGCAGCAAAATTACAGTTATAAAATAGCAATGAACTAATTTTATGGCTGGGGGAGGGGTCACCGCAACATGAAGAACTGAATTAAAGGGGCATAGCATTAGGAAAGTTGAGCACCACTGCTCTGGGGTAAGTCTAAGATGTTTGAGACATAGAAGGTGCCGTTTCCCCAAAGATGCCCATTGGAACTACAAGGAACTGTAACGAAGGTGTTTGATGATCTTTCTCCAACACCTTTCTGGGATCTGAGAATACTAACTCTTCAAATACAATTTCTGACCTTTAAGGTGAGATCAGTCCCTGGAGGGGTCTGGACTTGTTGGTCTTCCTTCCAGCAGAGGCTGTGTCTTTGAGGCTTAGGCAGGGTGGGCTATGGATGGTGCTTCCTGTGTATAAATTATGCATATGAGCCTGAAGGCAGCCAACAGCATCCTGCAGTGTTACTTCTGCCTACCCTGCTGAATCAGAAGGTGAGGCCTGCCTGCCTCCAAAAAGGGCAGCCCATGCAAATCACTCAGCCAACTGTATCTTGTCTAGAATTAGCTAGGCAAGTAATAGGGGACTAGATAGAACCAGTTTCTTGCCTGCTGCTTGTCCTAAGAACTAAACTAAGGATGTGCCTTATCATTCCTAACAGAAAATGAAGATGCATTCTAAGGAATAAGGAGCTGATATGGGGCAAAAGAGACCACAACCTGGAAATCAGTTCATTCCAGGACAGAACTCAGCATTGTATACCAAGGAGGTATCTTCTTTTTTTTTATTATTATTTATTTGCCTTGGTGTTTGCCTGGAACTGGAACTACAGACAGTAGTTAGCTGCCACGTGGGTGCTGGGAATCGAACCCGGGTCCTCTGGAAGAGCAGAGGGTGCTCTTAACCACTGAGCCATTTCTCCAGCCCCCAAGGAGGTATCTTCAATGGAAGAGGTTATGGTTTTGTTGGCTAGAGCATCAACAGGAGATAAGCTCTCTCTACCATCTCCAAGCCACTGCTACTACTTCTGTGTTCTGATGCCAGACTTGCCCTTTGCCAGCCTGCCAGGGAATGCCTGGCAGCCTTGGAGCAGCCATCCCTGACCTCCAGTAGCCATTGTACCTGGCTTGGCTCAGGAATACACAAGCACTTGGGGACAATGAGGCAGAGAAGATGTGAAAGGGCATCAATAATGGATGACCTAGCTGGCTGCAGAGCCAAGAAAGTGAGATGGAGGGGCAAGGGAGAGAGGCTTCCTCCCAGAGAGTTGGGCAGCTGGGGGCATGCCAAGGATTCAAGTTATAGTGATGTTGGAGAAGGGGCAGTGACAGGAACGAGTATGGGAAAGTGCCTTGGAAGGAACAAGCAGCCAGCCACCTCCTGAAAATACATCTCCAGCAACAGACATTTTCTGAGCTTCATTCTGCTAGCAGGATGGCAAGTGACTGTGGAATGGCAGCACAGGAGACGGCCTACAAGCTTGGATTCTCGCCTGGGTGGGTCTGGGTCAGAGATTTGAGAGGGCAGTCTGCTGCCATCTTCTCAAGTGCCTTTTTTTTTCTTGAGCATGAAAGAAATTACCTCCTGGAAAGAGCATATAGCTTAAAAGGCTTTGCCGGGGCTTTCAATGCGTGTGTTCTTCAAGATGCATGAATTAATAATAAAATTATATTTATCAACTGAACAGTATAAGTTCACAAGATTGCCCGAGGACTAGGCAGAGGGAGTGTTTCTAAGCCAAGTGTAAATATGCATACTACCAACCTTGGGCATGCTGAAGGATACGCAGAGCCCGTGTGGAAGTCAGTTCATGAGTCATCTCCTGACAAGACATAGAGTGTCTGCTCATTCACTTGCTATTCATCCACTCACACTATGGGGATATCAAGAGCCAAATATATATGGGCCAGCTTGCTAGCACTCATGTCGGGATTCTGTGTTGGAGACTGATTACAAACTGTGGTTCTCGGCCTGGAAAATATTAGTATGGGGCACAACATAAGGAGGATGGGCATCCATGCCCCCACCTCCACATGCCCGTGTCCCTTTCTCATCCATGCTTCTCAGGCACTGGTAGGGAAAGGTGGCAGCAGGTTCATGACAGGCTGCTCTGCAATATCCCAGCCCTGCTTTAGGTGTTTTGTTATAGACTAGAGAGAGAGAGAGAGAATGTATGTATGTATGTATGTGAGGGGGTAAAGCACAGGGAACCCCTGATTTAATATATGGGGAACCTAAATCAAGAAGTGACCAGAGATACTCATATTAAGCTAGTTTCTGAAAGACAAATATGTTTTCTCTCATTTGTGGTTCCTAGATAATTTTTAAAAAATATTTTATTTGTACTTGTGTGTGTGTGTGTGCATGCGCATGTGCATGCATGTATGTATAGCCATGGAGGTCAGAAGAGAGCCTGACCTCTTCCGGCTGAAGTTACAGGCAGTTGTGAACCATCTGATGTGGGTGCTGGGAAACTCCAGACTCCTGCAATAACAATACAGGCTCTCAACCACTAAGCCATCTTTTGGCCCCTTCTAGATTTCACATCAATATATAAAATCATGTATATCCACATGCCATGAAGAAGAAGAAGAAGAAGAAGAAGAAGAAGAAGAAGAAGAAGAAGAAGAAGAAGAAGAAGAAGAAGTGGCACTATGTAGGGAACAAAGGAAACTAATAGGAAGGAGAAAGAATGGGAAAGAGGAGGTAGAGAGATGGAGACTGTAACAAATACTCATGAAAATTCTTTGTCAAGTGCCATATCAATGAAGTTACACAATGAATATCTCTTTTTAAAAGTTTCCTGCTACTTATTCTTTGTGTCTTTCACATCATGCATCTCCATCCCATTCATTTTCCTGTTCCTTCATTGTTCTCTGCTTTCTGCCCTGCAACCCCCTCCCAAATAAAATTAAAAAAAAAAAAAGTTTCAGAGAGGAAAAAAAAGAGAAAAAGAAAGAAGGAAGAAATCAATCTGGTCATGGAAGCTGCAGTGTGACACAGTAAATCACACAGGAAACCCTTTTGTCCATCATGCATCTTTACCTGCAAGTGTTCACTGCAGAGTCACTGTCTGGTTTGAGCTCTCTGGTTTCTGCTGCACTATCAATGCTGGGCCCTCACCGGATTCCTCTTGGATATGCTGCTGTTGCCCTGTGTCATGGAGATCCTGCAGCTTTGGGTCTGCTAGACCGGTCCCTTCATGTGCTACAGCAGATCCCAGATGGGGCGGGCCAACTCATAGCCCTGGTTCTGGGCCTGTGTAGTTTCAAGCTTGGTCAGCCTGCCAGCCTTCCCTTGCCCTCACCACCAGGGTGCGCTCTCCCGCACTGTCCTGGTGAGGTCACCCCTTGCATTGAAGAGCAATGGGCAGGACCAGTTCACCCGCTCTTCTCACAGCTCATTTCCAAGCTAGCTGTACTGTGAGGTTAGGTGGAGGGTGGGGCAATCTCCCAAGTGCTGAGGGACAGGGGCAGTTGTCCCACTCCTATGACCTCACGCTCAGTTCTTCCACCTGCCTAAGGCATTGATAGGCTTTGGGATGCATCTCTCCCCTGCCCATGCCACCACACAACAGATGAGTAATAGGGACAGCTCTCTCATGCTCACAACATTGGAGATGGCTCACCCACACCTCTGCCAATGGGGTTGGCTCTATTGTGCCGCCTAGGTGGGGTGCAGGGACTTCTCTTGCTCTCTAGAGGGTTGCAGCTGCTGGCAAGCAGGGAATGCTCCCAGTCTTAGGGCCTCGGGGCCAGCTCTCCCACCTGTGTCAGACATTGATGGACATGGGGGTGTGTGTAGGGTATCTCTCCCTGCCCATGCCCCTACATGACAGATGAGCAATGACAATGAATATTTCTTAACAAATAAGAAGTAAAATCAAGAGCTCATATTAGATAAAACCAGTTGTACATTATGAAGAATGCAAACTCGGATGCTAAGGTCGCTTGCTTTTGTCAAGCAAGGCTTTTTAGAAAAAAAAAAAAATTCTGAAGATAAATCTAAAAGGCATGAAATGAGTCATTTTCTTCCAGTACATCTAGATCATGAAACCTGAGGTGAGTAGTCAGGTTCAAGTTCTTGGGGTAAGTTGTTTTCCCTTTCCTACTTCCTTGATGACAATTTCTGGGCAAATGTCACACATGCCTTTTTAGCTACTGCTAAATATATAAATATGTAGGCACAGATATCTTCTTCACTGGATTTGTGTTTATTTTTGGCTAAGGGCTCTATATGAAAGTGAATATTTTATTTGAGTAGATGTAGTACACTTGTAGTTCATCTGAGTAGATTTGGATAGACATTCACATTAATTAATTAAATTAGCTAAACAGAAACATGCAGAGCTTTTGTTGTGGGCAAGGCAAAACAATCTGCCTTCTACGAGCCAGAGAATTTTAGGAGGCAAGTATAATATACAAGTAACTATAAGACAGGGTGACAAGGGGAAAGTGACAGGGGTAAGAAATTCTGAAATTCAGAGGCAGCAAAACCAACTTCTAGGTCGGGGGATGTAGCTCAGTGGATTCCTAGCACCACACAAAACCAGGCGAGGTGGCAGAAGCAGGACTTCAAGGCTACATGCCAGTCTAGGCTACATGAGACCCTGTCAAAACAGACTAACTTCTATTTGAGATGGGACTCTGGAGGAAGGGAGATTTGAGCTGAGCCCTGAATGATAGGGGAGTTTCCTGTAGCCCAGTGTCTAGACATGGCAGAGGGTTGCTAAGTATTTGATGTTGAGAAACCATGAAGGATAAGATAAAGTAAAGTCTCTTATCCTTTATGGAATGTCATTCTGAAGGCAAATCAAAACAAACCACTGAAGGACCAATTAGAGGTGTGTGTGTGTGTGTGTGTAACCAGATTAGGAGATGCTATTATTGTATGCCTGGAATGCTATAAGAATCACAAAATGTTCAATTTGCAGGCTAAGGAATGTTCCTGTAAAGAAATAGGAAGTCTTAACATTTGTAAACTGCAACTAGTTAAGAAATCTCACAGTCGATGAGGCCCTTATGTAAACTTGTGGGAATATCTATAACAAGACACATGTATGATCTATGTAAACTAAACTTTAAATTGTCATTCAGAGTCATCAAGATCTTTAAAGGCATCACTTAATTAGGAAGACTCAATTCTCTTTATTGTACAGGTTTTTAGTTGCTCCCAGATTGTAGCTTCACTTTTCCATGGAGAAGATTTCAAAATTCACGCAGAAAAAAATTAAGTAAGAAATAGAAACAGAATAAAATACAGATAATATCAAATATTAGACACATTTTTGCATGTATAATGAGTAAGATGAATTCTTGTGTTCGTGCCAAAAAGACAGGACCACAACAGAATGAAGACCAGAAATTGTGTCTGTTAATAATTGATAAAGATGACATTGCACATTTGAAGGGAAAAGATGAATTATACCCAAGAAGAAAATCAACTGCAAATGCAAAGTTTCAGGTCTTTATTTCATACCTTATGTCAGCATAAATGTCAAATGAATTAACGATTTAAATGGAAATATTACACTATTAGAGACCATAACACCAGAAGAATTTCTTTATACAATTACAGAGAAGAAAATATACCTCTTACCTAACAAAAGCCAGAATCCATAATGGAAGATACATTTGAGAACATAAAATAAAATAAAAATCTGTGCAGCAAAACCTGCTATAAACAAAAGAAAAGCTTCCCTGAGTCAACAAGGAAAATCCAGGGATACAAATGACTCGGAAGCCTGTAAAGAGAGACAACCTTTAAAACCGCAGGGGCTGACATTTTTCACCTGTCTGCCTTGCTAGGATCAGAAAGTTTGATGATTCTGGCTCAAGGAAGATGCAGAAACACAGTTTTCAAATTGCCGGTGGGACTCTGCATGGGAACAAAGTTTAAGGAAAGCAATTTGACAATGTCTCTAAACATTTAAATGTGTTTAGCCTTGGATTCCTACTTTTAGTTTGTCAGAATTTAATTCTTCAGAGATTTCCCTAAAGCTTGGGTCATGGTTATAGAACCAGAGTGGAGACATGTTCACTCACAGTGAGCAAGATAAATAGTTGAGTTTGTGTTTATGCTACAGAAGTCTGTACAGCTTTCAAAAGGCAACTGAAACCAAGTACTATCCCACAGTTTAGTTCTTGAAAGAGCTGGTCCTGTGGCCATGCTTCTTCAAATATTGGCTCTGCCATTTTTTCTGGTTATCCATGACAGCCATTCACCGACAACAGATTTCTATGTAGGTCTACAGACACATCACAGCTCTCTCATATCAGCCAGGATTAGCCATCAAATTTCAGGTACTTAAAGAATAAACAAAAATTCACTTTCTTCCCTAAATTAATATGATAAAATTATGGCTAGACTACATACCCCAGCAAGCTTCAGGATAGTGAACTGTTTTCTTTGGCCTTGCTTCTCTGTACATGGAGTTGACATAACTTTCAACTCTAGGTTTATTTCAGGCTCACAAGTGACTCAACTCTCCTGAGTATCAGGTTTTATTTACCTGTAAGTAGGATAAAGTATGTTCTCTTCAAGCTTTGTGGAAAAAGAATGAAAGTGATGTTGATACTCTGCTTCAAAAAATCATTTGCAGTAGAAAATAATCAGTCAGAACACCGGAAAGGCAGAAAATGCAATGAAGGCATCCGGCACTCTTTCTGCCTTTGTGTGATTCTTGAACAGGGTAATCATAGGCCACAAATAGTGAGTTTCCTCTGTTTAACATTCAGGTCACTGATTTAAATGGTCCAATGAGCAAATTAGACTCAGAGTAAGTAGAAAACAGGAAATGATTTTTAAAAGAGTAATAACTCAAATGGAAAATTCACTAATAGAAAAATATCATTTAGACCCAGAGTTAATATTTTTAAGAGATCAATAAAATCAAAGAATCTTTATTTTTTCTTATTAAGAGAAAAAGAGACAGGACACATCACTGAGCTCAGGGATGTGGGAAGGGACATCACTATTGATTCCCATAATCATTAAAAATGCAATATGGCTGAATGGCTATTTCTCTAAGAAGATGCATACAAATGCACAGTAAGCTCAATGCCATCTGAAAAATGAAAGTCAAAACCACAATGAGATTATATTTCACACCTAGAGAAACTGGAACCTTCACATCTTTGCTATGGGAATGTCACCTGGTATAGTCATTTCGGAAGATGATCTGACCATTTCTCAGGAGCTTCAGCACACCTGATGACCCAGCAATTCTACTTCTACTTTCTGAGAGAAATGAAAAAAATCTATGTTCATTATTCTAAACACCTCATGCTTGAGTGCTTATATCAACGTCTGAACTTTAAAGCATCATGCAAAATGAAAGAAGCTGGTCACAAAGGGTCTACATGTTATATGGCCCCACCATGTAAAAAGTTCAGAATGGAGAAGGGATAGTGTGTAATTTGGGGAATGAAAAAGGGGGTTTACATAATGGTGCAATGGCTTCCTGTTTGAATAATATAAAATGTTCTAAGATTGACTGTGGAGATGTTTGTACAACTGAATACATTAAAAAGTGTAGCAAGCTTGCTGGTGGAACTATCTCTGGAACACCAGCCCATCACAAATAATAACCCAGAGACTTATTATTAATTGTGAAAGTTTGGCCTTAGCTTAGGCTTTTCTCCAACTAGCTCTTATAAATTAAATTAACCTGCTTCTATTAATCTGCATTCTACTACATGGCTTGGTTACTTCTGTTGTATACCGTATGTCTTACTTCTTCAGAGTCGCTGATGAAATCTGTTGCATCTAGATTTCCATTTCTCTCTCTCTGCCCAGAAGTCCTGCCAATTTTCTCCTGTCCTAGCTATTGACCATTTAACTCTTCATTACACCAATCACATCAACATATCTTCACACAGTGTACAAATATTCTGCAACAAAAAGCCATCAAACTATATGCATTAAATGATGACTACAAGATATGGAAAATGTAGCTACATGAAGATGTTATTAAGAAAGATTAAAGTGGAAAAGAAGGTAATATGCAAAGTTCATGAACTAATATATTCAATAAATAAATAAATTTTAATTCCTTGACATATACAAATCATCAAAATTATCTAGGATAAAACAGAATGCCCAAATAGGCATTATAATGCATATATAGACAATAGAATCTCATTAAGAATGAAGCTGCATCTATACATTTCTCATTAAGCGTACTTACAGACTGAAAAGGTTCATTGACAAATGTCACTACAGTTTTAAGGGGAAAAATAGTAAAATATTTTATAATTTTTTCTATAAAACGAGAAAGACAATTTTATATTTACTGAGTGAGGTCAGCAGAAAAGCAGAGTAAACATAGCTACTACAAGTAAAGAATGTTAATTACAAGCATCCCTCATAGATATTAACACAGAAAGGACTATGACATGCTTTAAAAATCAAACTGACCTAGCCATAGAAAGAAGAAGTTATCATGGCCAACTGAGCCTAACCCCAAGGAGGCTGATAACCATCCTGCAGCCAGTCAATGTTGCTTGAGTTGTAAATAGATTAGAAGGGACAGACATATGACTCTTTAAGTAGATGCAGAAAACATACACACAAAGAGGCATTCATAATAAAGACCCCATAAGAGAGAAAAACTTTTCCATATAGTGCTGCAGTCAGTTCAAGTTCTGTTCGACAAAGTGTGGTTTTGCTCTGCTTTAGGGCAGCCACAAACAGTCTACAAGACAGATAAAGAAGGAATATGTATGTATTACAATGCATTTCACAAAGCTATACAAAAGAATAATTAACAATATAACAATCCATAAGCCCTATAGAGAAATAAAAGTCTATGAAGAGAATCCTCAGAAGTATTTGACAAATGCAACAACTAAGAGTATTATTTATGCTATCATTCAAGACATTAAATATTTAGGTAATTTTAATGCAGGATACACATGGAGTACATTCAGAAAAACCATAAAATGTCACTGGAGAAATAACTAAGGTTCTAATAAATGAAGAGATATACCATGTTTGGTGACCAGGGGTTTGGTGCTGATAGCCTGATGGTTCTTCTCAGACTTAGAGATCTAACAGATCCTAATGAATAAGCTTGGTATTTGTTTTGTAGAAGTTAATAAGTTGATCCTACAATTCATACTGAAATTCAAAGAACTTGGCAGAGCCATAACATTTCTGAAATAGAAAAAAATGAAGTTGAAGACTCCTAAACAATTAGATTTACTGTTTGGGGGATTCTCCTGTGGAATAACTACCTGGTGGACATTCCTGAGTTCAGAATTAATCTATAGAACACAATGGCACAGTATCAATGGGAGGAAAGAGAAAGAGAGAAAATAGGAAATTCCCAAGTAGAGACACAGGTGCACATGGGTGCTCACACATGTATATAGAGAAATCACTGTCAACCAGGATGCCTAATTGGAAAAAGAGAATCTCAATGGATGTGCTTGGGAATGGCTTGTTATCTATATGTATAGCAAAGATAAATTTTAATACCAAATATATGTATACATATATATACATATACACACATATATACAAATCTGTATATTTGTATTTTTGTGCACATGCACATATAATTGAAGGCAGATCACAGATATAAATATCTACACCCAAGTTATAAATCTTCTAGAAGAAAATGTAAATGAATTCTTTTATGATTTAGTTTGGGGAAAGATTTCCTCAAATATAGCAAGCAGCAATCATAAAAGAAAAACGTCCACAAATTGAAAACTGCTCATTAAAATACATTTTAAGTAAAAACAGACTGAAAACTGGCAGAAATATTTGCCAGATTTAGAATGAACAAAGAACTTGTATCCAGGATATATGAGGAACCCCCATGAGTTAGTAATACAAAGATCAGTGATGCAGTATTTAAAAGGGCCGAAAGTTAGGTATTTCACAAAACACAGATCAATGGCTAACAAGGGTGTGAAAGGGCATTTGGTCTTACTACTCAGGGAGAGATGCCAATTGGAACCATGGTAAGAAACTGCAACCAGTTCACTAGCAAAAATTATAGAAATGTAAAGAGCCAACGATGTCAAGGGCTGGGAACAAGATGGAGCAACCAGAATGTTCATACTACACAGCTGTGTAAAAAGAATACTTGTTTGGAAATATATATGAACATTTTATCACTCAGAAAATGTACTTGGTATTTAACCTAGAGAACTGGAAATAAAAGTTTTAAAAGTCCCTAGATAAAAATTTTCCTAATAGCCTTTCATATTAGCCAAATACTAGAAATAGCCTAGTTGCCCATCATGGGAGAAGAATGTGGCACACACATTCACACAAGAGAACACTACTTGAATATAAGCAGAAACAAAAAAATTGATATATGACATCATATGGAGGAATTCTACTAATCAAAGAAACCAGATATGAATTATGGTATGAACTCATTTATACAAAATTCCCTACTTAATGTATTGATCTTATTCAATTTTTTATTCAAAATAAATTTTTCTCTTGTTAAAATTTAACAAAAAACCAAAATTCCAGAATTGAAAATTAAGTATATTGACAGGCGCCCCACTTTTAGCTGCTTAACTGAGTGAATAATGAGAAAACTTTCAGGGCATTAGAGACATAGATTTTGATTGAGTTATTGGTTATGAGTTTGTGAGAAAAAAATCAAAGCATTTATGTATCACCCATGTATGTAAATATCCCTCAATACCAACAAATAACTGAAAAATAACCCGAATCTTTAACTGTACATCTGGTGTGTTATTTTATTCATGCAGGAACAAATGTGAACGTCAGTTTTCTTTGTGTATGTTTATTTACTCTTTTCACTGTCTGCCTAGATATGATGAAATGTCAAAAAAAAATCCTTCTACAATAAGGCTTATAGTTCTAGATTATAATCTATAAAAATATCATGTATATATATATACATATATACACACACACACAATAAAAAGTTAATAGTGGGACAACTGAAAAGTGTTTTTTTCTAGCAACAAAAGCTGGTAGAAGGTGTTAGTACCCAACTTATTTCATTTCCCTGTGGCTCAGTCAACCTGCAGAGTGCTGAGCTCATGGCTTTCTAGGTCCCTGGAGGTGTTGCAGCAGCCACCTCTGGAGAAGGCAGCACCCTGGGCAGGGAATAGTAAGTGTCACTTTTAGTCTTTCTTTCTCCCAGTTGTACCAGAGCAGCTGGCTCCTTTTGGTTACATGCACTGGAGTTTTATGTAAGATTTTATTTGAGAAGAGTATTCTGATGTTAAAATTGGAAAAAAAAAATTATGCCTGTTTTCTTCCCCTTTTGGATGTTCTACCCTTCTAAGCTGAGGACTGGTAGCTTAAATCACAATTTTTAGATAAGACAAGCTTTGTAAAGAGACTATAGTTTTGACAGTAACTAGCAGTCAGACCCCCTAACCAAGATCAGACATGGTGGTATGTACCTGTAACCCTGTAGAGGGATCAGGAGCTCAAGGTTATCCGAACTGCACAGTAAGATCCTGACTGAGGAAGAGAAAGAACAATCTAGTAGTAACTTCATTATTGCTGTAATCACTCAACATAAACTACGTGAAGGGGAGGAAAAACTGACTTCATGATCTCAGAGCTTGCTTGGTCTTGTGTACTTGGGTAGAACATCACTGTAATTGAGAGCAAATAGCAGAGACTCTTACCTCATGGCAGATAGGAAACAGAGAGAAGAAGCAGAGAGGCCAGGGACAATGTCTCTGAAGATATGCTCCCAGTAAGCCACTTCCTCTAGCTAGGTCCCATGCCATAAACTTTTCAGAACTTTTCCAAGTAACTCTACCAGCTGATGATGCCCAAGCTTTCAATCCCAAACATGTGAACATTTTTTAGGGAGTGGGAGGATACTTCCTATCCTAACTATAACAATGTCTGATAGACTCCTAAACAATTAGACTTACTGTTTGGGGGATTCTCCTGTGGAATAATTACCTGGTGGGCATTCCTGTTGAATTGTTTCTATGCTCAGTTCTAGGCACAGGCTACTGCATCTATGTTTGAGCCATGTGGCTTTAACTGCTTTCAGTGACAGGCAGGTGGACACAAAAGTTGACCAAGAAAATCAAGGCTTTCCCCTCCCATTTGCCCAGACCACATTTATGCAGAATTCAATTAAACTAGTTTTGGCAACTCCTTCATTGGCCCGAGAAAATGAATTGTTTTATTAAAAAAAAATAAAACGTAGGAGTTAAATATTTGGGAATAAATCTGAGAAATCCATGAAGCGACAGAGAAATAATCACCTGGTCTTTTTCCCCTTTCCAGATCAAAAGGATGGCACATCTCCCTCATCTCTCCTTATTCTTCCCGTGCGTTCCTCTAGCTTCCTCTGAGTCAGCCAGAAAAACTCTATGGTTCACTGCAGTCAGCTGCTGTGAACTCTGCCCTCAGAACCCAGGTCCATCTCCATTGGCAGTCTTAAAGGCAACACAAACCAATCTCCTGCAACAAATAGGTTTCTATCCACTGTGAGCAAATGATCCCTACTGGGATATATTCTCATTTAGTGTCTAGGCACCTCAGTCTCTATAGAGTAGTGGCCTAACACTAACACAGACAAAGAGTCTACTCTAGAAAATGAGTGACAACTGTTAGTGCAGAACACCTGTCTGTAAACTAATATCTCACATATATATTTATCATCTGCATGATAAATATGGCAGACACATATATACCATATATGACATGTGTATTAATATGCATCTATTAACATGAAAAGAGACATGTTGTATACTTATACTCATTGAAACAGGTCTCTCCCTTTTATCTGTAATAGTGATTTACATGATTTCAGTTAATCTGTGATAAACCATAATCCAAACTACTAAAAGGAAAGTTCATAAATTTTACATTTTATGACATTTGAATAGCATGAAGAAATCTAGCACTTTTACTCCAGCCTGCTTGGATGTGAGTTGTCTTTTTATTCAGAGTATCCATGAGTATACACTACCCACCCATTTGTCATGTAGTAGCCTTCTTAGGTGTGAGCATGACTGTTGCTCTATGGCTCTGCTTGTGTTCAAGTAACTAATAATTCTTAAACAATGATCCCACAGTGCATGAAAAATCATGCTATTGATTCAGAAACAGCAGAGAAAAATGACCAGGAAGTGCCTGCCTTTAAATGCAAAGGCAAAAAAGCCCTTTGTTGTATAATATTATTTTAAGATGTGTTACATTTGTTTATGCTGTGAAACATTTGTTTAATGATGCAAACATGTATTGCATTCTTCTACGTTGTATTTGCTTAACTATATGAAGCTGTATTACTGTGCCTGTCTAAAACACCTTATTGATTTAACAAAGAACTGAATGGTCAATAGCTATGCAAGAGAAAGAATAGGTGGAGCTGGTAGGCAAAAAGAATAGACTGAAGGAGAAAAAAAGGTATAAGGAAGAAAGAGAGATCAAAGATCGAGAAAAAAAGGGGGGGCAGCCACCCAGCTACACAGCCAGCCACAGAGTAAGAGTGAAAATAAGATTACAGAAGTAAGAAAAGAAAAGAGCCCAAAGGCAAAAGGTAGATGGGAAAATTTAAGTGTAGAAAAGCTGGCACGCTAAGGCCGGGCATTGGTTTTTGACTTTATCAGGAAAGGAGAAAATCATAGGTTGAGTTGGCGATGGTCTACAGTAAGCCCTGATCTCTGTCTGTGGAATCCTGAAGAAGGGAAGATTGAGTTCATCCTAATGTCTCACTCTTGACATCACAAAAGCTATGACCACAGAGTGTGGTATATACCTCATCATTTCATACCACAAGAACAAAGAGCACAATATGTGTAGTATGGAGGGAAGAGGAGAGGTCAAGTAACTTTTATTTTGCTATGTTGTTATAATTATTGTTTCATTGTTTGTGGTTGTTAATCTTATGTGTGCCTATAAATTAAACTTTATCAGAAGTATGTATGGATTGGAAAATCGTAGTGTATGTAACCTTTGGTACTATGCATGGTTAGGAGGCTGGAGGAGCCTTGGGCTTTTATGATGATGTACTGTGAGTTATCTTTCTCTAGTCAACCCTAATACATGAATTAGAAATGGAAAAAGTTGTTCATTCTGTGGGGAACATAGCCTGAGAGCAGCCGGGACCTTTGGGCTATGATGAGTGTACCTGTGATAAGAGGGGTGAAGAAACCAAGCATGGGTTGGATTTCAGTTCCCCCTTTTCCAGTCTTGGTTACATGACCATGGTCTCTGCATATTCATCATGGCCTTGCAACAGTTTACCCCAGTTAGCAAATGAGGACAAGGCTAGGGGTGGGGGACAAACCCAGCCTGTCAGTTCCTTCTCCAGGTAAGCTTGCCAGAACCTAGTCATGTCCATTTCCTTTTATTGCTTGAGGTACTGCCAGAGCAGAAGTACAAGCTACAGCAGAGATCACACAGCTTACAGAAGGGGGCACATATCTACCATTTATAGGAAAGGCAGCCTATTGGCCTCCCCATGTTGGGTCTGCATTTCATCCAAGTCCATATTTGAAAACAATGAAATGAACCTAGGTATAGACTATACTATGTAAGTGTGGGGACAGAGAGAGTATTGTGAGCCACAGGCTGGTCTACATTTGTTTATAAACAAAGCATGGTGTGATGTCTATAGACTCAGAATCTGTGGGAATCTGTGTTTGGGATGGGAGAAGGAGCAAAGAAGGGGGAAGGGCACACAGGCAGAGCAGTAGCAAAGGGGAGGAGGAACAAAGCATCCCTTCGAGCTTCATTGTGACTTAGCCCGAGCCTGGCTGGAGGAGCTCTATGTACCAATTACAGTTTTGGCAAAGGGATGTGATCTGTCTCTTCATCACTTTTGTGCATTGCCTCAGTCACATGCTATATACGTAGGGGTCTAGACTAATAAATAGGGATGGAAACACAACATTTTTGAATTTGTTAGATGGTAGTGGATTAATATAAACCACAGTATAAGGGAGGGGGGTTTCTGATGGGATTGCAATAAGAAAACATCCCTTTGATTTAACTGTATTCAAGTAAATTTAGATGTCGGTTGTGGTCAAGGCTGCAAATCCTGCAGTTTTAAAAATGGCCTGTAGAGGGCACTGTTAAAACGGTCTGATAGGAAAAGAAGTCAGCTCAACACTGAAGAGAAAGAGCTGCCTTATTGGCAGGACCAATGGTCTCTTTCTAGACCTCAGATTCGGGTGATTTTCAGCATTGAGCTTTCAGTCACTTTGATGCCCTTGTTCCACCTGCTTGGGTTTGGCCTTCTATTTTTCTATTCATTCCGTCTCTCCTCTTCTTAGCAGGGGGAGGCAGGGCAGTCACTCCCTCTTCTGTGCATGGCCAGGGAGAGTGAGGGGTTGGTTGTTGACCAAACACACCGCAATACTGTATAGACAACTCTAGGGTTGTGAGGTTACAAAGATAAATAAGATACAGACCAAGCCTGTGAAAACTTAAAATCCCGTGATCAGGGAAAGCTGTTCAGACTACTTTTAATACAAAGCAGATGGATTATGAACGACAATGTGGTTATATTCCCTTACAGGGGAAGAAGGAAGGGACCGAGACAAACAATGGCCACTGTGGCTTGTGTGGAGGAAATGTCCTTTGTATGCTGAAAATAAAGGAGCTGTTTTGGCCTATGTGGAGCACCGTAGAAGTGGGTGGAGGATCAGAGGAGAAACAGGTAGAAGGAGGGCGGAGTTAGTCAGTCTCCATCCGATCCCCAAAGAAGAACCATGTAAGGAATCTAAGTGAGCCATGGGCCAGGCCACATGGCAGATAGAATACTAGAAATGGGTTAAATTAAGATAAGAGAGCTAGCTAGTAATGTGCTTGAGATATAGGCCAAACAGTATGAAATTAATATAAGCGTTTGATTCATTTCTTTGGGGAGAAAAGCTGCCGTGGGCCAGGTACAAACTTCTGGCCCAAATGGGCCCTGGAAATCTTCTACAACAGACTTGCCTGGTGGCGGGATAACAAGGCTGTGGAGGCTGACACAGAGAAATCATTAACAAGTTTGGGCCTGGCCTTCACAACATAGGAAACCAGGGCTGGTGAGACAGTACTGGGAGAGTGCTGGAATGTGTTGGCCTCAGCCTGCCTGAGGGGCTGGGAGCTGACAGGACTTGGGTGGGCAGAAGGGAGGCTGTGTTGAAGACTTTGTGGTCATTTAGCAAAGAGCAAAAGTTGGGGAACATTCACCCCAATTGTTCTCTCTTCCATGTCTTTTTCCTTTGGGATGGAAGCCCCTCCAGTTCTGTATGGCAGGCAACAGAACTCTCTGCCTTTGAAATAGCTGAGATTCAAATCTTTTTTTTTTTTTTCCTGCATATCTGGAAGCTACAAACAATCCAACCAGCCGAGTGCTGTCAGTGGGAGTGTAGTTGCTTCTAATTAATTCATGGGAAGCTCTGGTAGGGTCAGCACATACTGAACATGTCCGGAAAGGTACACTAATATGGGCAATTTATGATTAAACATGCCTTCTTTCATTGTATACATAGACACCCTCCCCAGCTTCTATAGCAAATTAAACAACACTGTGAGCAATGCAAGCAAGGACTATTTGGATCAACGCTCTATGTGTCAGCTAGAAGGGGGTGGATTTAGGGGGCCATGAATTTCGAGAGGCTGAGCCTCAGGGAAAAAAGACTTACCCAGCAAGAACCAGTTCAAAGCAGTCTTCAAACTACACTAAACTGAGAGGGAGGGAGCTGGGCCAGTAAGAATAAAATAAAAAAAAAAAATCACTACCTTTTAGGTTTGAATATAATAGGGCATCGGAAGTGTGGGGATGGAGCCGTGTTGGCAAAGTGAGTGACTACATCAAACACCCTGCCAGGGGAGTGACAGGAATGATGCTTTTGTTCTGAGAATGAGCCCAACCCATAAATGCGTTTCTGAAGTCTATTTGTATAGAATACTCAAGATCTACAAACAGTCCAGTTGTGGCTTTTCTGTGGCTATAGAATCCTGGGCAAGGAAAGCTTTTCTACTCCCTCACTGGACTTTATGAGACCGATATGCTCAGGGTTTCTCAATTCCCTGCTCTTGATTCATAACTTCCCACACCAAAATGAACTTTACATTTATTCTTTTGAGTGAAAGGTTCCATTTGTCTTGATGGTGAAGAGTAAACACATTTTAAATGCCAATTCTCTTCATGCTTGACTTTTTTTTTTTTTTTTAAATACAGCCCAAACAGTGACAGTAAAAGCTTCAATTCTGACATGAGCGACCAGGAACTTTCAGCAAATGCACTCATTAGGGCCATGTTTATACTTCTTGTCATCGGGGAAACATCTGCCTAACTAGATTTTCTGACTATTTAAAGTCATAACCATCTGTCCCCATGAGATAACGTGTCCCACTTAAGTTTTATAAGGATGTGGAACTGAGACCTTGTGTTTTCTGTCTTAAGAGGGATATAAAAATTGTGACTTCAATTTTCTGTCAGAAGATGCTATGGGAGGTATGACCATGGACTGGGTCTCACTTTTGATACTGATGGCAAAGAGGTCTTGGGAAGTCACCATTGCTTAGTAATTACTTTCTGAGATGAGTATGAATATAGAACCTCCACACTGGGCTCAGAGAGATTGAACTATATGTCTGGAGGTCCTTTGCTAATGGCAAGGATAAGAATAATATTTAGCTGTGCTGCCCAGGAAGCATCCTTTATCCATTCTGCTGTGATATGGCCAAGGCATCAACAGATAGCATTGTAAGCAAACCAGTATTTTTCCTGACAAACTTAGTATCACAGGAAGGAGTGGAAAAACAGAATTACCCCAAAACGGAGAACACACAAGCTGAAGGAAACAGAGTAAACAGGTGAAATGAGCCAAGATGTGGCCATAATACTCATGCATCCACAAGAAACCAAAACGGTCTCCTGAGCTACTGACCTTCATCACTTCTGAACACTCTTTTCTAGTCTATTGGATATAAAGTGGTTATAATCTTCATTTTAAAACACACTGGGCCCTTCACTATCATAAGTGGCATGTCTAGATTTTGTTTATAAATGTTAGGACAAATGGACCTCACCCAGTTCTTAGAATCCAGATTCATGTAACCTAACGTTGGTAAAACTGGAAAAATGGTTGATTCCTTTTTTAAAAAAAGTTTTGTCTTAATGAGACAAAAATATCTGGGTGAGAAAGAAATCTAAAACAAATTTGAGCCCATCTTTCAGAACCACCCACTGTTTGGTATTCTTGAGAGTGCTTCCTAGAAAAGGTAGCCTTCTAGTCAGTCTGCTCTTACCCACAGCCTAACTCCTCATTTGACTCTCAAAGCATCTTTCCTGGGTTTGAGTAACAATAAGCCATCAGCATTAACCAGGGTTGAACACAAGACCTGTCCTTGCCCTTCGACACCCATCCTGAGTGGCTTCTCTCCAGGCTTTCCCCACTATGATGTGGGACCTCCAGCAGAATCTAGGTTCAACACTGCCCTCACCCAGCCAGGGAATAAGATTCCTAGTCAGACAATGATGGTGTAAACCCTTAATCCCAGCACACTTGGGCAGCAGGCAGATCTCCATGAGTGTGGGGTCAGCCTGGTCTAGGACAGATAGGCTATACCTTGCCTTGAAAAAACAAACAAACAAAAAGATTCCTGCTACTTCTGAGAACAGACCCCCAGCCAATCTGTCCTAATAGTACAGATAATCACTAGTCAGATATGCAGTCTATTTCCCTGGGCCCCATTTATTCAATGACCTAATTAAGTGAATTTCAGAATTACAGTATATAGTTGGCAAAAACTCTACCCCTGAGCTACACCCCCAGATATCTTTATTATTATTATTATTATTATTATTATTATTACTTTTAGAACAGAATATCACAAATATGGTTCAGGCTGGACTTGTACTCACTCCATAGCCTAGTTTGGCCTTGAACTTACTCCATAGCCTAGGCTGGCCTTGAACTTGTTTTCTTAATATAACACCACATCTCTAAAATATATAAAGAACTCAAGAAACTAGAGCCCAAAACCTTGAATAACCCAATCAAAAAATGGGGTTCAGAACTAAAAAGGGAATTCTCAGCAGAATTACAAATGACTGAACGGCACTTGAAAAAGTGCTCAACTTCTTTAGCCATCAGAGAAATGCAAATCAAAACAACTTTGAGATACCACCTTACACCTGTCAGATTGGCTAAGATTAAAGACACAGATGACAGCCTATGCTGGAGAGGTTGCAGAGCAAGGAGAATACTCCTCAATTGTTGGTGGGAGTGTAAGCTTGTTCAGCCACTCTAGAATTTCTCAGAAAACTGGGAATCAATCTCCCCAAGGATCCAGTAATATCACTTCTGGTTGTATACCCTAAAGATGCACATTCGCAATCCAAAGGCATTAGCTCAACTATGTTCATAGCTGCATTATTTGTAATAGCAAGAACCTGGAAACAACCTAGATGCCCCTCAACTGAAGAATGGATAAACAAACTGTGGTTAATTAACAAACATCTACACAATTGAGTACTACTCAACAGTAAGAAAAATGATATCCTAAAACTTGCAGGCAAATGGATAGATTTGGAGAATATCCTCCTGAGCGAGGTATCTCAAACTCAGAAAGATGAGCAGGGGATGCACTCACTCATTAGTGGACTCTAAACAAAAAAGCAAAAAGCAAAGCATGTCCAAGCTGCAAACCACAACCATGGGGCAGTTTGGGATCTGAAACACCCTGGACTGGCACCTTGGATCCCACTCCCTCTAGAGGAACACCTGACTCAGTCTTGATGTTGGGGGAAGGAAACTGGATCTGCCAGGAGTGAATGCTGAACTGAGCAATATGAGTCCTTGGGACCTCCTGCCCTTGCTGGGGAGGAGATGGGGAGATGTAGAGAAGAGAGAGTGACTGGAGGGGGTTGGAGGGCGAAGGAACCTTAAATAAGGATAAACACAGATAGAAAATGTGACTTTATTCATAATAAAAAAATAAAAAATGGAAAAATAGAAAACAAAATCATATGATTATTTAAAAAATGTAGAAAAATATTTGACAAATTTAGTCCCTGTTTATGATTTTTAAAAAATTCTCTCAACAAACTAGGCATAGAAGGGATTCATTTCCATATAAAAAATGACATATATGACTAGTCTACAGCCAACATCATAATCAGTGGCTCAGAATTAAGGCTTTTCCTCTGAATCTGAGAACAATCCAGAATACCTACTCTGCCCACTTCTATTGACACTGCACTGGAAGGTCTAGCCAGGGCAATCAGGTAAGAGAAAGAAACAAGGAACAGTCCCAATGACTGGTCTCTGCCCACAGATAACAGACTCTTGTATGTAGAAAGCACTGAATATTCAACAAAATTTAAATGATCTCAAGTGGAGCTGCCTTGTACTAAATCAAGACCCAAACTTCAGCTGCATTTTTATGCATCGACAACAAGCTATCTACAAGGAAAACTAAGAAACAGTCCCATGTCACCAGCATAAACAGAAGAGAACTTAAGTATGAGAACTTTCCCAGGCAGGGAAAGGCTTACACGCCAGCATCTTCTGTGAAGGAAGACAGGGAAACAGGGACATCTGATATTAGTAAGATGGAAGACTTCATACTGTTAAAATGCCCACACCACCCAAAGACATTTCTAGATTAAATGTTGCCTCCAAAATCCTAGTGGCATTTGTCGAGAAAGCAGAAAAACGAGCCTAGAATACAAAACCACAAGAGACACTTGGAAATCAATAAATCTTGAAAAAAGAACAAGGCTGGAAATATCACGATCATCATTTCCAAATACACAACAAAGCTACAGTGATCGAGATTATATAACACTGGCATAAAGACAGATGGGCTGATGGGAAGGGACAGACAGCTGAGAAGTAAACCGGGGCCAAGAATACACACTTGGGAAAGGACATTCTTTCCCACAAAACTGGATATCCACAGGATCAAACTAAACCACTCTCATACCATACCCAAATTAGTTCAAAGAGGATTTGGCTTACGTAAGTTGAGAATTGACAAAAACTGCTAGGAGAAAAAACCTAGCCATAAATTCAGATTTGGGACAGGTCTTTTTGAATGTGAAACTAAAACTGCAATGTAAAGTAAAAAGTGAAGAAGAATGATATTGAATTAAGAAGCCTCTCCCCAGCAAAGGAGATCATTTAAAAATGAAACCATGACCTACAGAAGTCTCATAATCTCATCTTACAAAATAGCTTTTTTTTTTTTTTTTTTAGATAAATGTTCCTAAAGAGGTAAAAGAATGGGAATTCTTGGGAATATGTGAGATGGTGAGATGGTGCACCTGCTGTGAGATATGGCAGAGAATGGCCGTGTGATCCAGCAACATGGCTGAGCACGTGTCTCTGCTGACATCTGAAGAAAGAAAGCGATATATATGGCCTGTAGGACATTATCCAACCTCAAAAAAATGAAGAGGATTCTCTAATATGATGCAACATGATGAACTTTAAAAATAGTAGGAGAATAAATACTAATTATTATATTTTCTATGAGTGTTCTACAGCAGACAAAGCCATAGAAACAGAAACTAGTATGGTAGTTGGCAGGAATTGGAAGAAGGGAGAAATTAGGAAGTTTTATTTATCAGAAATGAAGCTTTACATTTTAAACTTTTCTTTCCTATTTCCTTTCTTTCTATTTTTCTTTCTTTCTTTCTTTCTTTTTCTTTTTTTTTTTTTTTTTTTTTTTTTTTTTTTTTTTTTTTTTTTTTTTTTTTTTTTTTTTTTTTTTTTTTTTTTTTTTTTGACAAGGTCTTGTGTATTTCAGCCTGGCCTAGAACCTGCCATGTAGCTGTGTAGCCAAGGATGATCTCATACTTTGATTCTCTAGTATCTAGCTCCTTGGTGCTGGTATTACATGCATGTACCACTGCTGGTATTTATTACATGTATGTGTCACTGTTCTTGGTTTATGCAGCTCTGGGGATCAAACCTAAGGTTTTGTCGGTGCTAACTCTAGCAACTGAGCTATGAGAACATACTTAAGATTATGGGGACTAGAGAGATGGATCAGAGGCTAAGAGCTCTTGCAGAAGACCCAGGTTCCATTCCCAGAACCCACATGGTGGATTATACTTGTATCTAACTTCAGTTACAGGAGATTGGCTAAGCTCTTAGGGTCTCTGTGAGAACCAAGCTCATGTGTGGTACACAGACATACATGCAGTCAAGCTCTTACATACATAAAAGTAAATAAATTTTAAAGGTTATATTCTTATAACAAAACAAGCAGAGATAATAAAAAGATACAACAAAGTGTTTGACAATGATTCATAGATTTGTTACCTCGATGATGGCGATAGTACTATAAATGTTTACCTATGTTCAAACTCTTCAAGCTGTGCCCAGAAAATATGCATCATTTTGCATATTAACTCTGCCTCAGCAAAGTTATTAGACTATTTTTGAGATCCTCTGAGCCTGTGGTTAAAACCAGGTATGGTCAAGGCAGGCCAAAGGAAGTGGTTATCTCTGCTCATAAGGCTCCATCCTCTCTCCTGACTCCTCTCTGACTGCCATAGATATGGGAATCCCAACATTAGTCAGATATTCAGTTCTTTCTGATAGTTTAGGCATAGAAATTGATTTTAGGAACTGAAAAAGGCTTCACATTAGTAACACATTCTAAAACTAACTGGTGCTAATCTACTGGTCACCAAGAAGTAGAAAGTTGCAGAAAGGGTACAAACACTTTATGGAGAGAAGATACAAATGGGTGACCACAGAGCCATCATGTAATCTCACATGGAAGCCATTAACAGTGTCAAACAGTCTACAGAGGTCTGTACCACAGCCAGTGTCTGACAAGTTTGTTGTATTATGTTTCTGGCCTGGCCTTTCTGGTCTAGCCCTGAAGTTCTGACCTTTTGACCTGCTGAAACACACACAGTCCCACAGAAACACACAGACACTTATATTAATCTTACACTGACCGGCCAAGGGCCCAGGCATATAACATGCTAACTCTTTATCCTTAAACTAATCCATGGTTCTTACCCTGTTCAGACACATGGCTCTGTACCTTATCTCAGCAGCATTTCAACTTCTTTCCTCTGTGTCTCCTGGCATCTCTGTAGCATCTCTGCTCTGCTCTGAAATGGTCACAGAGTTTTCTTATTCTGGTAGCTCCACCCACACTTCCTGTCTGCCTCTGCCCTATCAGCTTTTTATTAAACTAGTAGGAGGGACAAATATTTACAAGTACCAACATAATCCCACTACACAAATTTCTTTACTCTTTCACAATCCAGAAGTTCCTCCATTTTCCTGCCTCATCTACTCCAAGCTTGGCACACATAAGTGATCTATAGCACAATGATCTTCAACTATCAGGAACAGTCTGGAAGTGCTCTGTAAGTAATGACACAGTGCCATTAAAAATATATACAAATGAGATCTCTGGAGCTGGAGAGATGGCTCAGAGGTTAGGAGCACTAACTGTTCTTCCAGAGGTCCTGAGTTCAATTCCTAGCAACCACATGGTGGCTCATAACCATCTATGAAGACATCTGGTACCCTCTTCTGTATACTGTATACATAATAAATAAATAAATAAATAAATAAATAAATAAATCCTTTAAAAAATTATGTACAAATGAAATCTCACTGCTGCTTAAAATCCTCCTATGACAACCTTCTGCTTTATATAAAGGTTGCATTCCTCACAGTAGGCCTCAATGACTTGCAGGGTTTGGTTTCTTCCTGTCTTTCAAGGTCCCTGTTCTTGCTAGCACTTGCCAATATGATTGGCATTCTGCTCTAGCTCCCAGCTTATCTCTGCCACAGGGCCTCTTGTTCCTTATTCCCTATCCTGGAGCAGGAATCCTCTAGGCCAGACATTCCTGCCATCTTTCTGTTCTTCAACAGTTCTCCTCTTCACAGAGGTGTGGCCTGATGAGCTGTCCCATCTGCCCTCAGCCACGCCCCCTTTTCCTTTTACCTTCTTTATTGGATTAATCACGGGAGTGGCAGAAATGCAACATCATTTATACCTGTGATGGGGATAAATGGGCAACTCTTGGATTTAGCTAGTTTCCAGTGTGTCCTCTTAGCCTAAGGATCTTGCCAATTACCCACTTTTCAGCTCACTCCTATGTCTTACCGTAACTATCTCCGTGTTAATGGAAATCAGTTAACTTTCAGGAAATGAGTTCGACGGGACCATGTTTACGTTTCTTGTCACCAACTGAGCATCTGCCTATGTAGATGTTTGTGAGTACAATGTCATCACCATCTGTCCTAGTGAGATGATGCGCTTGGTTTAATGTTGTAAGTCTGTGATCTGGAGACTTGTATTTTCTGCTAGAAGAAGAATTTGGAAAGTCAGAAGACCCAGGCTGAGTCTCACCTTTGACACTTAATAGCAGAGTGGTCTTTGGCAAGGCTCCTCTGCCTCAACATTTGTACAAGAGAAATAACAACTGCCCTGATGTAGCAATGAAACTTGCTGGCTGGGAGTCAAGGCTAGGGTCATGCAGACTGCCCATGTCCCTTGATGTGCAGTCTCTCCCATCACCAGATCCCCAGGGCTATATCAACCAGTCTTCATGCTTCCAACCTGACAGCCTCACTTGCTACTAACCTGAGAACATGCTCTGCTTTTAAAGGGCCATATGATTAGGCCAGACCCATCCAAATAACATCCCTGGCATTGAATCAGTACCATGTAACATAACCACAAAAAGCAAAGTTAATTACTTCCATGGAACCAGAGATCATGCATAGCACATGTATCCTTGGATCCCCTAGCCTAGAGCCCCTATAAAAACCCCAGGTAGTTGACTTCATTTTGATGGATATCTTTGATTTTCTTCTACTTTTATTTTGGGCAAAAATATTCATGTTCTCATTCTCTATTAGATCACATAGTTTGGCATTGCCACAATGCTAAATTTCATCATTCTTTAAATTTTTAATTGCTGCATCGCTTCATTTCAACATTAAGATGTTTTCCTTAAAAAGGATAAAAAAATCAGAAGAGTAAAATAGCAAGCTTATTTTCCAAAGAAAGCAATAATACAAGTGAGCATTTTTGCCAGTTATACTATGAATGTAGACTTCATGGTTAACGTGAGCTGATAGACAGTATCATGTTGCATTTTTTTGGAGCCAAGGTGGTGGACCTTTACGCCGATGCATTACGGTAAGTGTTCTGTAGTTGTTAACCTGTAACATGGTTAGTCTTGAGGAAGAAAAGCCAGGTAGGCAGCATTAGCATCCCCGCTGCTACCTGAATACCATTGTGTACTTAGTGACTTAGAAACATAAAGTTACTGTTTGCTGGGGATGAGAAGTCGGGAGTGGCCATAGAGGCTGAGCTCCCTCTGGAGTTCCTAGGAGAGGCTGATGATTTTGCTTTTGGCAACTCTCAAGACTTGCTTGCGATCATCTGCTTCTGGACCCACCTCATTCGAAGCACAACTTTTGTCTTTCCAGCTTCTTCTCTGGCTCTTGCTCCCCTCCCTGCTCAGGGAGGACCTTGGGTCAACTCATAGAATAGTTCGGGATCATATGTCCATGTAGTAAGCTAACATATGTTGTCTTTTTTTTAACCACATAAAGTAACATAAGCTCTGGACATTTGGTCATGGTCGTTGGGGGGGGGGTGGTGTTATGCCAGCTATTACATAAGCCTTGGAAGCCAGAAGGAAAGAATATATTTTTTATTGTTCTGTGGCCTGTGAGTTCACTCTTGAAGGAATGGGGGGAGGGGCTGGAGCAGTGCCGGAGGAGGGGTCAGTTGTCACTTGCTCACCAAGGGCTGATGCTGGAGTCTCTCCTAGTGCATTGCTGGAATCACTGCTGAATTACAGGGAGAAAACAAAAGCCACGTGCAGCCATGTCTAGGAAGAAAAATCTTTCACTCAGATCTCTAGGAATGACCTAGGCCAGAGGTCCTCAACATTCACAGTGCTGCAACCCTTTAATCCAGTTCCTAACCCTAACCCAACCCCCCATCATAAAATTATTTTTGTTGCTACTTCATAACTGTAATTCTGCCAGTTTTGAATCATAATATAAATATCTGATATGCAGGATGTCTGATATGCGGCCCCCAAACCAAAGATTGAGAACCACCGATCTAGGCAGAGCCAATAGAATACACCTTCCTAGCAGTCACTAACAGTGTTTTGAGGTAGGATGCCTGACTGGTGGATGCATTTCTGAGTCATCCTACACAGCAGAGAAAGGAGTGACTGTCCTCTTGCAGCTAGCAAAGGTCTGCTGCTTTTACTTCTATGAATGAGTGCATGCTGCCACAAAACAGTGCTAATGACTAGAGGTATTAGAAGTTGTTAAGTGAGGCTAATGCCTTCTTAAGGCCGGGGTGTTTATTGGCTGGTGGCGTCCATATTTCCTCTCATCTTTTATTTTCTTCCACCTTAATAGGCCCTTTGCACTCTTCCATGGCGCATGGATACAGGCAGCACAGTGCCTTTCATTTCCTGTGTATAGACTTGCTTATCCCACCGTCGACAACTCATGCTGGGTTAGCTGTTGACCCAATTTAATGCCTGGCTGGAAATTTTTCTCTTTTGATTAAAGGGGAAGGAGGAAGGAAGAGAGTGGTGATTCAGTGATGTGGATGTATAAAATTCTTTGATGAAGAAAGAAAGGGAGCGATGGTGGAGGCAGCCGTGTAATGATTCATGGACTTAAGATTGCATTTGAGGTTTGAGATTCTGACCCAGGATGGAGTTGCAGGAAGCATTGGAAGCCTGGAGGCTCACGTTTGATTATATGTGACCTCATAGATCTCTCAGTCAATCTTCCATAAAGCTCTATTTTACCTCTAGAATTTCAGTTAAATTTCTTATTCAACCAAACTCCCTGGCACTGATGTTTTTGGAGTATTTAAGGGAAAAACAGACTAAGGCAGACAATGTGTTTGCCATCACTGGAGGAGGAGAGGTGGGACGGAGCCAGGACAGAGATGAAAGGGAGAGGGTGCAGAGTGAGCTGTGTCACAGAGCATGTTGCACATTATCCCAGCACTGGATGCAGAAACAACAGTATGCTTGCACAGGGCAGCCTCTCTGGTGTTTAGTCCGTTCTCTATAGGCTATAACTACAGATTGCCTTCTCTACCACTGTCATTTTAAGGGGGGAGAAAACAGAGGCCTAGAGCTTCTCAGCAGTCCATTCAATCAACAGTTTGGCAAACACATCACAACAGTGATGGCCAACACATCATCTGCCTTAGTCTGTTTTCCCCCTACACTGGTAAGTGTTCCATAAGAGTGGTACCAGGGAATTTGGTTTAATAAGAAATATAACTAAGGTTCTGGAGGTAAATTAGAGTTTTAAGAAAAACTGTTTACAGAAAAAAGAATGGAAATCTGTGCCTAGATTCCAGGCACCTGGTTCTTCCACATAGTATGCTGTCCTGCTGGGTCATAGAATGGTAACTGTAGCATGGGATGTAGGCCAAGTAACCTTAGCCTCTTCTGAGCTTGGAAGTGCTTTTCTCCAGGACTGATATATATATATACCACTAATGGTTTTAGACACTGAGTGTGAGTGTGTATGGTAGGATATGGTAGGAATGTTGTTTTCCTCCCCCTTACCCCTGACAGAGTTAACTCAGTCAGGTCACATGACAAGAGGAAATTAGGGCTGCTAATGGCTGTCCTTACAAGATGAAGATTATCCTGGAGAATATCCACTTTGGCCCCATGACATAATAAGAGCCTAAAAATAGATTAAATAAATGTGTGTGTGTGTGGGGGGGGCGATGTCAAAAGGTCAAAGGTCAATGTGATGCCATGTAAGAAGGACTCTGTTTCCTGGGGCTGCCTTTGAAGAAGGAAGGGACGAAGAGACAATGAAATGTGACAACTTTAAGAAACTTGAAGAAGCAAAAGCAGATTCCCCCTGGAGCCTTCAGAGG
This sequence comes from Sigmodon hispidus, assembly GCA_004025045.1. NCBI lineage: Eukaryota > Metazoa > Chordata > Mammalia > Rodentia > Cricetidae > Sigmodon > Sigmodon hispidus. Next base: position 65,331 of record PVIH01005309.1, read on the forward strand.
GGCACACAGCCTACCAGCAGCTTAGTTTTAGCTCCATGACACCTGTGACAGATTTTCTAACCTCCGGAACTGAAGGAGAACAGAGTTGTACTGCTATAAATCACTACGATGATGTCTCTCTGTGCTGAAGATGGAACCTGCATGAGTCTGAGCTCCATCTCCCAGCCCAGTAAGCCATAAAGTGTAGCCATTTGCCACAGAAACCAGAGAAGACTGATGTGAAGTGTGTGATTTCTATTATCAGGACAACCAGCTGAAAACACGTCTCTTACCTAGAAGCTATGGCCCCATTCTTCCATTGGCTCATTTTTCTATTGACTAGATTTGAACTTGGTCACGTCTAGAGTATGTGCTTCACAGGACAGCAATGTGTCTGTCTCCTGCTCCCCCATTTTAACATTATTATCTGTCTCCACTGATTCTTCTAGCACCCCAAAATCTAGAAGAAAAACATAGGGTTCCCAACCTCAGCCCAGCAATCAGCACAGTGCTGTGTTCATAGGTGACACATCAATCTTGAGAACTGACATCTTGGCTAAAGGGAACACTCTGTCTTCTGTGATTCCCATAAAAACATGTGCGCAGGATACACAAAAAAAGGAAATTGATTCTACCAGGTATGGTGACAAAAACCTTTAATCCCAGGATTAGGGAGGCAGAGGGACAGGATCTCTGTGAGTCTGAGGCTAGGTAGGTCCACAAGGTTAGCCAAGGCTGAATAGTAACATCCTGTCTGGAAGAAAGAAGAAAGGAAGGAAAGAAGGAAGGAAGGGAGAAAAACTAAAATTTCCTAACTAGTTAATTAATTCAGTGGTTTTTCAACCTTCCTAATACTGTAATATAGTTCCTCATGTTGTGACCCACAACCATAAAATTATTTCATTGCTACTGCATAGGTGTAATTTTACTTCTGTTATGAACTGTAATATAAATATCTGATATGCAGGGCATTCGATATGTGACCCTGCAGGGAGTCATGATCCACAGGTTGAGAGCTATGCAATTAATTTGTGTGTGTGTGCAATGTATGTGTGCATGAATGTGTGGGGGTGGGTACATGCATGAGAGAGAGAACCAAGTTGGGGGGTCCTGCCTGTAATCCCAACACTTAGGGATATAGCTCAATGAAAAAGTACTTGCCCAGTATGGGCCAAACTAAATAAACAAATAAATAAACTGTGATTTTTTTTTTTTTTTTTTGGTAGCAGGGTGGCTTGGGGTTAGGGTTAGCTGCACAGAAGACAGAGAATTGGGGGCTCTGATGCACCCTAACATCTCTAATGACTTTTCCCCAGCTGCCAAACAACAAATGAAGATGTCTTTTAAGGCCTGGTTGACAGACAGTGTTGGAAATGCGACTACTGTCGCTGCAGTAGAGCAGCTTGCCACAGCAGCGTGATTTCTTTCTCTGAAAGCCTGCCCCAAGATCAGCCCCCGAAACTGCTTTTATTTAAGACTCAACTATGGCCGCCATTCAAGCCAAAATGTGTAGTCACTGAGCAAGTCTGGCTGCGTGTTAATTGTTGCGGTGTCCTCGGGTGACATCTGAAAAGTTGGACAGTTGACAATGAACAGCACAGCGAAGTCTCTGCCAATTGTCCCGTCTCCCAGCCTCTCACATCGGCAGTTCCTGGGATGATGCCATTTCATTTTTCTCTCTTTATTTTTCACTCTGCCCTGGAGGACTCCATTTGTCCTGGATGTCACCCAGCTTCACTCCTTTCTGTGGAGTAACACAGTGTGCAGGTGCCTCATTTTAGGTGGTGGCTAATTTTGCACGCAAGCTGAAACTTGGCAAACAGGAACATTTGGACTGCAAAGCTGAGCCACGGGCATGAGCGAGAGCCTCACCTAAAGTGTCCCTGTCTGTCAAGATTTCCTCTCTGAGTTCATCTCTGGGGAACCCCCTCTGGATTTCTGCCAGTGGTCGCCTTGCACAGCACCTAACTTGAAACCTTTATGGACTATGCCATGGGCTATGTGGAAGCCTAGCTTTTTGTTTTCTAACCTCTTTAAAAAGAATCCAAGCTTCCAGAGGGCAGGGGACACACATACTCTTATGGCTTTTCATTCTCCAATGTCCTACAGAATAGTAAAAGGGACCAGGCTTGGATTTGAATATAAATTAAATTAAATTATAGCTATCTATATTGTATGTCACCAAGACAAAGCAAGACAAAGTGTGTGTGTGTGTGTGTTTATGTGTCTGCATCTCTCCCCTCCCCTCCCTCTATGTGTTTCTGAGTGCCTGTGTGTATATGCATGTGTTTCCCTTTGTGTGTATATATCTGTGTGTGCATGCATGTGCGTGTATCTGTCTGTGCATCTGTGTACATGGGTCTCCCCAACCCTCTCTCTCTGTGTGGGTGTATGTATATGTATGTGTGTCTGTGTGTATGCATCTCCCTCCCCTACAACTTTCTCTTGTATGTGCATGTGTGTATACATTTACCTAACACTTTCTCTCTCTCTCTTTCTCTCTCTCTTTCTCTCTCTTTCTGTGTGTGTGTGTGTGTGTGTGCGTGTGTGTGTGTAAATAAGAAAAGAGAGACAGTGAAGGGAAAGTATCAGCTCTTATTTTTCTCTATCAAAAAGGAAACGTGCTCCAAGAAGAAAATATTTTATCACACATATATTATTATCTATAAAATCATACTAAAATAATGGACTTTTACAATGTCCTCATATTTAGAGATAAACCAACCAATTACTATGAAAAGATATATACTACATGTAGCCCAGACTGGTGGAAAAGCCATATATGGCTGAGGATGACCTTGAACTTCTGAGTCTTCTGTTTCTGCCTTCCCAGTGCTGGTATTACAGATACATTCTAAACCCAGCTGGTTTATACAGTGCAGAGGACTGAACCCAGGGTTTCTTGTATGCTAGGCAAGGACTCTGATTAACTGAGCTATATTTCCAGCCTCCCAAATGTAATCAATGAACATTAAGCCAGATTGGATCTGTGTTTCTTTCTATTGAAAATGGTAAGGAGAAAGAAGAATACTGTTGTTAAAGATCCCTCAGGATAAAAAAAAACATTTTAAAATCAAAATAATTAAATGTGTTCCCACTTTTCTAATGCTTTACCCTATATGAGGTTATGGTTTTAGCACATGAAATAGAATTTTATTTTCCAGTTTTCTTTCATTTCATGTATTTAACAATAGTTCCCTAAACATTAATCAATCCAAGTTGGTCTGAGCCTTAGTATAAATCTTAATTTTGATCCCCTCACTTAAGATGTCTTTTGAACTTGAAACCTCACACTTATTCACAGAATGCTAAGACTTCCCACAGAACTCCATTATTTCCTGGTAGCCTGGAACACTGGCCTGTGTGTTTTAAACAGACTATGGATGTCTCTATTGATCAGAGTGATAATAGTTAAAGACGGTATATACAACCAGGAGTGTAGTGGCTTCTGGTGCAGGCAATGTAACTACTCTCCTCCAACAACCTTACCAAACAACAGACTCCAGACTGAGGGAAACTCTGAATTCACTGCAATTCATCTAGCAAAGCCTACCAGCAAGCAGCCGAGTCCAGAGCATCCCACTAGGAGAGGAGAGAGGAAGAAGTCGAGGGACCGGAACTCTGTTCTGGTCTGCAGAGAACCTAAGCCCTCAGTAATCATTCAGGAGGCAGCACAAAATAAGCAGCAGGTTTTTTTATTTAACTCGATGGACCAAATGATAGAATTTCTCTCATGTGGAGAGAAAGCAATATTGTCTACCAACTTCCATTTTTTTTCCCAAAGGTAGAAAAGCTAAGGGCCTGATGGATGGCGGCATCCATAGCCTGGAAGTACAGATCTGGGAAATTCACTCTCTGGGATTTTTGTATCATGAAGCTGGTCTTGGTCATCATGAAATATCAATGTGCAGTGGATTTCAGGAACCAGAAGCCAGTTTCCTCCCCTGTACATGCATTCTTTGGTAATTTCCTATAATGACCTAAGCTTCTTATTTGTATAATCATGAGAAAACTCCCCAGAGGATCTGAGCAGAGAGGCTTGGATGCCCAGTCCTAAGACTGACTTCATGCCCTCACCCATGAAAGTTTACTGAACATTTCCTATGTCCTGTGAGAGGCATTAGGGCACCTGGTAACACAGAAAGCAGACACACCCTTCAGGGAGCTTACATTCTAATAGAGGAAGCAGATGATAAGCAAATAATAAGATAATGAGTAGTCCTGAGGAGAAAAAAAAGAGCAGGGACAGAGAATGTGGACAATGACACTGGATGCAGAATAGAATGGAAATGTTGGTTTCACCTAGAAGACTTAAAGGAGGTGAGAGGGCCAGTCATGCAGTTTCCTGCATGTTCCATAGAGAGAGGAATTAGCGAGTACAAGGGCACCGGCTATAAAGAGACGTCAATGAAGCTGAAGAGGTTAAAGCAGAATGAGTGGATCCTGGGAATTACACCAGAGACACAGTGCAAGAAGGGGACAGGCTGAGGCCACTGTGGACTCCCGCTAGTATGTGGGGTGACATGAGGTCCCCAATGGATAGACAGCCAGTCACGACTATGATCTTGCTTATCTTCTGTATCACAAGCCAACTTTCAGGATGAAAGGCTACAAGAAGGAGAATGGATGAAAAGATGTCACAGCAACCAAGGATAGTGGTGACAGTGGCTTGGAACTGGGTGGGAATGGAAGAGGTGATAAATCCAGAGCATATTAAAAAAAAAAAAGAGAAGCCAGCAGATTACTTACTGCAGGGCTAAAAGTATGAAATCATAACAACCTATGAGGCATGAGTTAGTTACTGAAATGGAGAAGGATAAAGCAGGGCATAGGACCAGGTCCATCTGTGCATCCACTTGCCACCCAGTAATGTTGCCTGGTTCTATAGACTTGTGGGACTCTTGCTAGCCTAGCCAAGAGGATGTATCAGGTGATCCACTTCTTGGTGTCAAGTTATATAGCACAAAAATTAGAACAGGCTACTGCAGAATGCTGTCTGTCTGTCTGTCTATCTATCTATCTATCTATCTATCTATCTATCTAAATTTATGTCTCATGCTGGCATCTCATGAGAGCCTTCTAAGTGTGACATCCTATGGTGGAAGACAAGAGTGTCAGTATCAGGGGGTGAGTCCCAATTATTCCTTTAAATAACACATTTCTGCAAGTATGGCATTACCCTGTTCACTCCACCCTCAACCTGACCTCTTTTATTCAGCCTGCTGTCCAAGACTGTTACATGGGTGATTAGGCTCCTAACACATGAACACTGGGTGGGAGACACATTCCATAGCTATTTAGGGCCTCCCAGGGCAGCATTCTAACCTGGCATCCTTCTCCTCGCCACAGAATGGAAGTTCCAATAAGTCCCTTACAAGGGCCTGGCATTTTAGAGAAGACTGACCAAGCAGTACCCTGGCAGACAGTTCTCAGTGAACCCGGAAGCCTCTTTCTGGAGCTCAGTCCTGCTTATCTCCCTCAGGTGGAGACATCAGGCTGGAGAGAAAGTTCATTGCTTATCAGACTGAGGGTTGGGCTTCTACAAGACAATTGCTATGGAATTTAAAAGAAGACACTGTTATGTTTTCCAGTAATGAAATATAAGGTGATGTTAATATGGAAGATCTGCAAATAAATCTGAAGTTCTAGACAAAAAAGAAGACAAATACAGAAGAGAAAAGCAGGGGAGCAGAAACCTCTATATGCCACACCATGGGCTAAGGCTTACATTTGGGAACCAGATTATTGTTTTTAAGAAAAGAGTGTCTCCTGGGCTGGAAAAGTGACTCAGTGTCTAAAGATACCTATCCCCAAGCCGGGCTACCTGAGTTTGATCACCAGGACCCACAGGATGGAAGGAGAGAACTAACCTCCGATGTTCACATGGGCCCCAGCACAACCCCATGCCCACCCTCACACCATGTAAACAAATAGATGAATTCCTGAGGGTGCCAGCGATGCTCCAGAAAGATGAACTTGCCCAGAACCAGACCTGGACCCAGGGTGGAAACTAGAGCTGGCAGCGGAGCGGGCTGCTTTGCATTGTACAGGATCCCAGAGCCATGGACTGGAAGACAAAGCTGGCAGTGAGCAGAGGACCTAGAAGACTGTTTGATGACTGGGGCTGTTCAGCAGGGAGAGGAGATGCGAAAGGTAAATCTGTTTCTTCCAATGTGATTTCTAAGGGTGTCAACTACAAGGAATACCGGAACAACTAAAACCTTCCATTTTTCTTCCAGCTCACACAATTAGTTTCTTCTCTTACTTTTTTTGTAAGCCACCGTCTCCATGGAGCTGGACTGATGACATACTTACTGGTAATGCTTTCTATAGTATTCATCTTTTCCCCAGTCACATCAGCATCTGCGTTGTCCAAGTTTCTGTTACTATAACAAATGCCTGAGATGGTTAAGTTATAAAGGGAAAAGGTTTGTGGAAGCTCACAGTATTAAATGATCTATGGTCAGGCAGATCCACTGCTCTTAGGCATCTGGTAGGCATGCTAGGTGGCAAGGGCAGAGTATGTGGCAATCCAGTACTGCTTACCCTGCAGCTGAGAACCTTAAAGTACAAAGGGAAAACCTAGGATACTGTAAATCCCTTTGAAAACACATACCCAATGACCTAAAGACCTCCCATCAGAGTCTACTTCTTAATATCTCTTCCATCTCCCAACAGTGCTAATCTGGGGACCAAGGTTTCAACAATGATCCTTGGGGGGTCAGTCTACACCCAAGCTAGAGCAACATTCAATAAGAAGCTTCTGCTTTCTGTTTTCCTTACTTGAACTTTGAACCTCAAGTCTAGCTTTGAAAAAAAAAATACAATTGATCTTAGGGAAGCCCCATTAAAATAAATGTTAGAGGTGCATGGAGGGTAAGATAGTAAATGCTTTGAGCTTAATAGGCTGGACAATCTTTGTCATGACCTTTGATCCTTGCCTTTGTATCAAAAGATTGGCCACAATAATACATAAGCAAACAAACAAGATTTCATTTGTAGAAAGGGAAATCTGAATTTCATATGGGTTTGTGTGTATGCATGTGTCTCTGTGTGTGTGTGTGTGTGTGTGTGTGTGTGTGTGTGTGTGAGTGTGTGTGTGGTGTGTGTGCGTTTCAGGAGATGCTCTTCTTTGATACTCTCTCACTTAGCTTGAAATGTATAAATCACTTTTATCTCAGGGTATAAACATGTTAGGTACTAAGATAGGCAGGTTGTGATGTTCTGGCCCTGAGATAATGAGCTTGCTTCTGCTTGATGGGAACTGTTCCTGTCTTAGCTTTGACTTTGTTGACCCCTGGGCAGAAAGAGCAGCACCTCATATTCCCTAACTTTCCATACCCTGGAAGAAACTCATACATTGTTATTAGCTTAGTTCTGAGTCCTAGGCTGGGATCTTCGGGGACTCCTCAAATTGCTCTCCAAAGCCATGATAGATCTTCAAGGAAGTGACCTGAGGGGTAAACTTCTTCTATTAACCATTTTCCTTTTGATTTGTGTTTCTTAATACCTGCCCCAAAGGCCAAAGATATTTGAGGCATTCTAGCTTTGGAGACTTGGAATATAAAACTAAGAATGCTACCCTATGTTTTCTGATGCTACAAAAGGGCCCCTGACACTGGGTAATTTACAAATAACAGAGGGTGACTCTTCATAGTTTTGGAGGCTGTACTACTCAAGAGCTTAGATCCAACATCTGACACATCTTTCCTGTTATATCACATATATATTACATATTGGCAGAGAAATGCTCACCCAAGTTAAAGAGTTCATTGTTCCAACTAGGTCACTCCCATGACACTGACTCCTGCAATAATGACATTGACCAATTCATAAGGGCAGAGTCCTCAATGCCCAATCCAGTTTTAAAGGCCACACTTCTTAATGTTGTCACCATGGCAACCTAATTTCAGTTGGAGTTTTAGGGGACACTCAAACCTTAGCAAGAAACAAGTGATACAAGTCCTGGGTCAACAGTGGCAGTGAACCCTGCTGTGTTATTTACTGAGAGGTAAAGCCAAGGACTTTGCAGAAGAAGTAACACTAGGCTCAGTCTGTGAGACCAGCACTTTTTATTTCTTTTCTCTTGAAATCCACAGTCTCAGGGAAGCCAAGAGTACAGAGAAGCCTGACCCCTCTGAAACCACCATGTGGTCAATCCTGTGGACAATCCTGTGGACCACCATGTGGTCATCCTGTGGACAATCCAGTTGGGTAGCTTTCAAACTCCCACCAAAGTACTAAGCATATGATCCAGGTCATCCTGAAGCCTCTAGCCAACCCAACTGCCAACTGAAACCATTGAGTGACCACAACTAATGTCACAAGAGAAAAAAAAGGCCCAGCTGAATCGCACAGGAATTCCTGGTCACCAAACTGTAAAGTATGATAAGCTAAAACATTCAAGTTACTAAGTTTTGGATGGTTTGTATGTGTCATGTAATGCAGCACAGACAAACAGGACAGAAAATGGAAGAGAAATGTTCATCCCATCCCCATATAGTGTGGCTGAAATTGAGAGCAGTATAAAAGGGGCCAATCAGTCATAGCAACCAGCAAAAGCTAAGAGAGGAAAGAGCCTGATGCTGGACAGAACCAGGAACCTGAGGCTGGATGGAATTGCAAAGGCGAGTCTTATTTAGGCCAGCCAGAAGAACATGAAGACAGCTAGGGATGGTCCAGGTAAGAAAGGTGCATGTGTGAAAGGCAAGTGTGGGCAAGGAGAAATGACCCCCACCAAGGGAAACTGCTGGAGGGATGCAGCATGGGCCAGTGTGACTCTTAGTGAAGCGCTGTGTGGCTTCTCGTGGTCACATGTGATGGGAGAGCAGTGGGAAGAGGCTGGTTCTAAGCCCTACCTTGGCGACTCTCTCCTAATGGGATGAAATCAAATGGTCTATCATGTGGCAACATGCACAGAAAAGCCTACAGCCTGGCTGTAGCTTCCCGAGAGATGTTCTCTGCCCTGAAACACACTGAACAGCCCAGGATTTCCCAGGCCTAAGGCTGAACTAGGTGGCAGAATTCCCCAGGAATCAGAAAGAAAAACAGACATAGGAGTCAACAGACTTCGACAGGAAATGCCACCCTGCTGATGGTGTTTGGCTAGCAGGGTTTATATACCTTATTCATGCAAAAGCAAGGAGTCCTGTACCAACATCCTTAACTATGCAGACACACTAAACATAACTGAATCAACCCTCAAGTGTTTTCCATTGAGGACTTTTCATATGCACTTAGCTGACCTGAAGTCTTCATACTGGGTATCTGCAAAGTAAATTCCCCAAATTCTAATAACATTGTCCCATTCTCCCATACCCATAACAGCTTACATGTGATCCTGTGGATAAATCAGATGTTTTAAGCCACTCCTCCAGCACCCCCATTGGGGCCTCAGGCAGAGGTACCTATCATTCATCCTGGACAGTTGGCAAACAGCAGCATGTAGCATTGACAAATCACTGAAAACATGACTTGTTGAAGTACATCAAAGTCTCTGGAGCTGACAGATGGGGTAACTGATGTGGCTATGACAGTAAATGATTGACACAAGCTGGCAGGCAGGAATATTAGCAAAACAAGAATTGATTCTGCTCTCCGACTCTCCTTGGAAGACACCAAGCATGGTAAACTAGAAACAAATCTTCAGCTTGAGGATTCCAAGTGGGAAATCAAGTCACATTTGAATGTTAGAGGAGTCCTTTTCATATCTGTAAGTGTATCATTTTTGTGTAGATAGAAAACTTGGAAAAGTCCCTTTGCGGAAACCCTAGGAATTCCTAGAAACAGAGATTTAGACCTGAGTGACAGACTGAGCCGGTTTTAATCCCCCCTCCTTCCCTCCCGTCCCCCTCCCCCTTTGTGTGTGTGTGTGTGTGCACATGCTATATGTATAGTATTGCTATAGTTATATGTGTAGGCTTATGTAGTCAGCCTTTCATAGGTGTCTACTTTCATAGGCTTGTTTACATTCTTAACACTGGAAAGTGTTCCTCAGTCCTTGAAGGTCAAATGTTTCTCAGGTTCTGCATTTTGTGGAGAGCTGTCAGAAACACCAATATTCCAAAAGGCATAGTCTTGAACACTCACTCTATATAAGCAAATCCATACTCAGCTCCTTTTCATAATTCTGAAAAGAGAGTCCTGAAAACAAGCTCTTCTCACAATTCATTTGTGGAAAACAAGAACTAAAGGAACCCGAGGCCGCTGTGGCCTTGTGGCCCTTCTTTATCTCATGTAGTGTTAAGACTCAAATCCTTCACTGCAGGACTCTTAGTGAGGTGAACTCCTGCCTGTCACCCTAAGCTCCTCACGAGTATCAATATAAAACACATACTTAGCATACTACAGCTTCTCTAAAATGGAAACTCAGTTTCAGGACATCCTTGACCTGAGACACCCAGATGGAGGATTCAGTGTCCACAACCACAAGAGATAGCTGTACCTGGTGGTCTGGTCCATTTGGGTTTGCTATACCAAGATTCTGGAGACCGGGCTGCTAATAAACAAAAGAATTTTATTTTGCACAGTTCTGGTCAAGCTCAAGTGTAAGGTTACAGTGCTTGTAGCCTGGAGTCTGGCCCACTCTATTCTGCAGAGAGTCATTGTCTCTGTGTTCACACATTGTGGAAGGGTCTCTACAACCTGTCTAACAGGGTCCTGGACCATTATACTAGCCACCAATCACCTCCCAAAGACTCAATAACCTTCCAAAGGCCCCAAGTAGCACTTTCTTAAAAGTTAGGATTTTGAGGGACATGGATGCTCATATCACAGCAGAGAAGATCCAAGGCTGGCAGACTGGAGGAGGAGTCTGAGACCAAAGGTGTTAGTCTCCAGGGCATGGTGAGGTTGCCCTGCAGAGTCCACAGAGCAACCCTCCCAGAAGCCAACGGGACACCATTCGATTTTTACCAATTTTTAGTGACATTAACTAAAACCCCTTAGTAGTCAATAAAATGGATAAATCTAAACCTCTTCCGGGCAATTAAACAAATAACTAAATAAATAAACTGACTCAGAAACCAAGAAAAAGAGATTACAGACAGGCCACACAGATGGATCTGCTTGGAAAGCTGGTTTCCCAGTGTCTGGGGTTACAACTCATAACCCTTCAGGAAGTGCCTAGGTCCAGATGGCCATTTATCCCTACCTTAGGGCAATCAGAGTTGACTCAGAGATAGAAAGAGAAACACACACACACACACACACACACACACACACACACACAGAGAGAGAGAGAGAGAGAGAGAGAGAGAGAGAGAGAGAGAGAGAGACAGCCTCTTAAAATTGTAAATGCTGACACCAGGTCAGATTGAAGCTGCCTCAGTCAACAATATCAGCAAGGGCTCATGGGGGTGACAGAGACCTGATGACAGAGATCCCTGGATCCAGCTGTGGCCTCCATAGCTGACCCTTGGCCATCCACCACCAAACCCAAAGCATCTGTCCTTGTCTACTATTGCATGGCCTGTAGTGTGGAGGGGAACCCTCAGCTTTGTCTTTATGACACAGGTCTTCCATTCATTCTTTCTATCTCCTGGTGCTCTGGTTCCTCCAAAGGTCAACAGAAAAAAAAATGGCATTCATGAATTGTTGGTTGGACATCTTTTTATACCAGCTTGTAGGTTTCCCCTTGATAGTTGTGAGCTGCCTGATGTGGGTGCTGGGAACTCAACCTTGGCATCTTTGAGAGCAACAAACAGTCTTCACTTGGGAAGCCCATGATGACAGACAAACTTTAGAACATCAGGGAACCAGTAGCCATGTTTATCTTTGGGGTCTCTATTTCTTCTTATAATTGGAAGAGCCCTGTTCAACATCCTTACTTCAAGTTGCATTTCTAGAGAATTAGCAGCTTGGTGTTAAAAATATCTCACCTCAGTGTAGAAGCCAGAAACAAACTTTGACAAAAATATCAACTTTAAGAAGCCTGGCATACAATTTTCATCCTTGCAAGGGTGAGGCAGGAGGATTGTGTGAGGTCAAAGTATGGGGCAATAAAGTGAGTACCAGGTTATCTTGGAATAGATAGTAAGAACTTGTCTTTAAAAACAAAGAAAGAAAAAGACCACGGAATCCACAACAACAGCAATGATTCCAATTACATAGTGTAACATGTCAATCATTCTGTATGCACTTATTGGGATACATAAGTCACACTTTAGCCATGATGCCATTTTTCCTGATTAAAATATTCATCTGTGTGAAACTTTAAAGAAAATACTAAGTTTTTTACTTGACTAAAAAAAAGTTAGAATGGATTGTCTGTGTAACCCCTGGGGGAGTACATGGGAAGAGGCTTACATATACCTGCCAAGGCTGTTTATTCAGCTACCTGACCCCTCTTCAGTACTAATTATTCCCAGTGGTGACCTGATTTCACAGTAACATTAGCAGCAACCAAACTCTATCCCTCTTTTGTACAAGGGTGTTACACCGTATGTCAGCAAGCTCCCACATGTTCTCCAAATCAGCCTCCTTGGAAAATATCAGGCTTATAAAATGTCTTGTGAACCATCCATAAGGGATTTTAGCTAGGACTCATTACATCAGATGCCAAATTGCAGGAAATAAGGCAGTAGGGAGCAGAGGGGACTGTGGCAAACCTGAATCCACAGATCACACGAGAAACTCCTCCCCCCACACAAATGGCTTCTCGCTTCCAATGCTGACTTAGTATCTGATTTTTAAAAGAGGTTTAAGGACTCAGTTATTGTGAAATCTGATTTCTCAAATATATTTAATCAAAAAATTTTCAATATCAAGCCAAAACATAATCAAACAAACCGCCCACATATGTTGATATGTGTGGTTGCCAGTTTGCAATCTCTAGACGCAGCAGGCGTTGTTGGCCACACTACACAGTCTAGTCTCTGCACACCCCGAGAACAGTGCATTTCCCCTGGTTCCTAGTTTGTAGCTGATCTCATAGACACAGGTTAAAGGCAGTGACAAGGATTACATTCCAGCCAGGAAGCACAGAAGCAAAGCTGGGGCCTCTCCACTTCCAGGAGAGATACAAATTTTCAGAAAGGTGCGATCTGATGTTTTCACTCCACACTACACCTTTTCCTTAATCATGATGTTGTTTACACAAACATGTAGGTCTCCTTTAAGTCCCCCATGACACAAAGCTGGGGATAAATGATTCTTTAGCCATCTCTGTGAAAGAGGTCTTCTTAGTCCTGGTCTATGAATGAGTAAATCAAGACTTTACAGAGCTAATCTGATAGTTAATAAGGATGAAAAGCCAGCCTATCTCTTCTATCTTCAAATCAAGTGCTCCTTGGGTATTAATAAAAATCAATATGTGAGCTGACTTATAATCCCAGCTCTGGGGAGGTGGAGATAGGATGATCCCTAGCTTGCTGGCGAACCCACTTAGTCTACTCTTAGAACTCTAAACCAATGAGAGGCCCTGTCTAAAATTACAAGGTAGAAGGCTCCTAAGGAACAAGACATGTGGTGGACCCCTGTCAGTATGATCCACATGTACATGCATCTACAAATGTACATCCACAAGAACAAGCACACATGTGGGATACACACACACACACACACACACACACACACACACACACACACAAAGCACAAAGCACAAAGCACAAATGCCATGGATGTGTATAGCAGAAAGTTGAAATTCAGTTACCACTCACGTTTATTCCTGTAGACACTAAGGGAGGTGTTTCTCAAAGCCCCTGAATTGTAAAGTGCCTTGGCTCCCTAGAATGCAATACAATCACCCATTAAGCGACCTCCCCCCTTAGAGAGTACAGAGTAGGGCACCCCTTCCAAAGACATTAAAGTCTGGTGTTCTTGTAACAATAAATTAACTGCCTGGTCTTTGAATTGGCCCAGCTTGAGAACTGGGCCAGGGAATCTGATGAGATACAATATATGGGCCCTGATTTAATTGTGCCCTGTGAATATGGCCTAGGGTGTCTTTGAGCTTATCTGAGAAAAGCTACCTCACTGTAACAGAGTCTCTCAAATCCAGGCCTCTGGGCGGCTTTGTGAGGAAGGGAGACCACAAAGAAATTCTTTGAATTTTTCTGTAATCAAATCTCTGGAGAGCTCTAAAGTGAATCAGCTGTGTACAAAGCCACTGTTTACCTCAAATTGAATTATGGTGCTGCTCCAACGTATCTGGATTAAATTATAACCGTATAAGAGCACAAGATGTTCCCAGGTCTTAAGGAATTTGTTGTTCCGACTCAGCATTGTCCTTATCCTTAGTTTCCTTCCCCATAAATAATGTTGAAGCTGCAGGGCTTCAAGTGGCAGAACCTCCTGTTTCCCTAGCACTCTTAGCTGTAGGGCTCTGTGCTGGGTGACACAGAGGGTCTCCAGGCTGGTAATGGGTGTGTTGGCTTTCAACTAGTGTTGTGACAAGACCACCTAGACCCTCACCCGCCCAAAAATCTTAAGAACTCAGTTCTCAAGGCTCTTTCAGCTAATGTCTGAATCTGAGCTATCAGTGGGATCCACATGTGTAGGGAAAATGCTATGAAATGGTTCTGAAGAATCTAAGTGTTGTGTAGAACTTGGCTCAAGCCTTGTCAGGACATGCTGCCATGTCTAGCAAATGTCTGGATGATCATCTACTTAGGCCATCACAACATCACCAGAACAAAGCAAAGACAGAATGCCAGCTAATTCTGCTTTCCAGAGCAACTTTGAACATTACTGTAGATGAAAGGGTTTTAAGAGAATTCTGAGAACTCCTCTGGGAGGTCCTGACCATCTGATGGCATATTTATGGGTGTGCACCTACCCTTCAGAGGTCCTGGATAGGCCTTGGTCTAATCCCCACACAGCAGGGTGAACAATTGCCTGTAGTCACTAGTTATTCAAATGAAATTCTAAAACTGAATGAAGCAAAGTGTTGTGCTGTTCACTAAGAGCAAGGGGTCTTTGATAATTTAAAATTTCAGACTTTTAATATATATCAAAAGAACTTGAATGTTGCCAAAATAACTCTTACCAAACATGGCAGATCTTCAGTAATGAAATTATGGAAGCTATACAACTTCTGGCATTTTGGTATCTTATCTTAGCAATTGTGTGTGTGTGTGTGTGTGTGTGTGTGTGTGTGTGTGTGAGAGAGAGAGAGAGAGAGAGAGAGAGAGAGAGAGAGAGAGAGAGAGAGAGAGAGAGAGTTGCATATATCCTATGGCCAGCCATCAGAAAAATCTGTTCAAGTTGGCCAGCTGCAAATCTGCCCATTCTCCTTTCTTTCTGATAAAGGTGCTTGCTCCTCTTTCTCTCCCCCCCACCCATCTCTCTTTACCCATCCCAGGTCATCCTCTGACTGGCCTTGTATAGGTAGCTGTCTTCTCTCTACAGGTCTTAGGGTTTGAATAAGTACCTCCCAAAGGCCCTCTTGTGACACTGCTGGGAGATGGTAGAACCTGTAAGATGTAGAATACGGTAGGAAAGTCCTCAAGTCTTTGTAGACATGAACTCAAAGGGGATACTAAGGACACAGCCTTTTGTTCTTCTTGTCCTTCTGTCCAGAGCATGGGATAAAACAGTTTTACTACACATTGTCACAATGTTGTATTGCTTTATCATAAGCCCCAAAGCATCATGGTCAATCAGTCGTTGACTGTGGCCTCTGAAACTGTGAGCCAAATTAACCCTTTCCTTTTTCATAAGCTGATTATCTATGGCATTTGTCACAGTATCAACAGACTAACATTATCAATAAACTCAATTGTGTCCTGATCTGTATCCAGGCTCACCTGTGGTGCTATGGCTAACATACTAGCATACAACATTTTGTGATAAAGGCCTTTAAAAAAATGATAGGAAGAGCACACAGGAAGTATGATCCACTGTTAAGGTGCTGATGAGCCTTAACCCTGTAGGGACTCAGGCCCTTGATATGCTGCTTAGAATCCAGCTCTGTCTGACACCACTTCAACTTCCCATCTTTATCTCCTCTGGATCTACTTTTTCCTGCAGGCACAGGAAAACTTGCTACCTTAAGACTTGAGTCTCACCATATAGAATATAATTACCTTCCCTCACTTCCTTGAAAACTCATTATCTACAGAATAAAGAAGTAGGAATGTAGCCATGCCTTGATGGGCTCTCTTCACAGAATAATGTCTGTCTCTTGGACTCATTCAAATTCCAATTGCAAGCTCATTTCTCTTTCCCAGGTCCATTCCTTATCTCTAATAATCATTTATAATCCCTCACAATTGCTTGTATTTCTCCTTTCTATTTTGACTTATGAAGATGGAGTTATAAGCATTTCCCCCTCATTAAACTATTGATTAGTCACATTCTGTGACTCTCCTCTGGGCATATCTTGTCTTCTGTTTACCTATGTGTTGTCAACTAATTCTCTTGGAGGGGACAAGGGAATTTTTTCTCCATGCCTCTGACTCCCTGAGGTCCTACAAGGATTGAATGTTCCCTGAGTTTTCCTTTGTCTTGGAGGTTCCCTAAGATTTAGTCTTGAGATATGAAGGATAGTTCTCCTTCATGTAGGACGTCCTCTCTTGAGCAAAAGGAACTGAGAAAAACTCAAACTGTACAATGATTTAAGGTTGTTGGCTAATATATTACACTGAGAAGCAACTGGCCAGAACTGAAGGAAAGGACAGGGATTGTGGCAAAGGGCAACTCTCATGCATGGAATGTAAATTACGAATGGGCTGTATGTATGAAAAGGGACAAGACAATGGGGGGTCACAGGTCCAAGCTATCAAACAAAAGACCTAATTTGGCTTGATAATACACATCTGCAATAGTAAAATTCATGTGGCTAGAAAACTACATCTTTTGTGCTCACATTTCACTGTCCAAAGAAAGTCACACAGCTAACTGTTATTGTTTGGATGTGAAATGTCTGTTCTGGGCTTGTGTGCTGAATGTTTGGTCTCCAGGTTTTCAGAAGGTGGTAAAAACTCTAAGAGGTATGCCCACAATAGGTCCCCTCATTTCTTTCCTGTTTCTGGGATAAAACACGCTGACCAAAAGCAACTTGTGACAGGAAAGAGTGCCACAGTTCATCTTGAAGAAAGTAGGGACAGAGCTTACGCAGGGATTTGCATATGCTCTCCCAGTCATGACACTCTGCCCAAGTATAACCGTGGCCTCAACCCTCTGAACTCATGACCAATTCTTTCTTTTAAGCTGCTCTGTCAGGTGACCTGTTCCAGTTAAAAATGTGCTCAGTGATGTAGAAATGACAGGAATGAGACATGACAAGTGGCCACCATAAGTCTCCTAACTAGTCAGAGCATATAATACTCTTGGAGATAAAAAGGTATTTGGGAATAAAATTGCCACTAACCACACTTGTCCTACTGAGCTGCATAGGCTGACAATACGTATACCTAATGAAGATCTTAAGAAATAATCCTAGCTGGAAGTAGTGGCCCATAGCTTTAATCCCAGCACTCAGGAGGCAGAAGCATACAAATGAGACTAGCTTGGTCTAGTGTTTCATGATATTGAGTCGCACTATGAACTCCGAGTTTCTGTTTGTGTTAATTAAGTACAATCAACCTTGGGTCAGGAGGCAGAGCCAGCAACCAGTAGACAGAAAGTAATCATAGAGAGTCAGAGGGAGTCTGGAAGATGGATAGAGAGATGCACATAGAGAGATGCAAAGGAAGTAGTAGGCACGAACTTTGAGTGTAGTGCTCTTTTTTGATTTGGCAGAGCAGGATGATTTCTTTCTGAGACACCTGTGAAGAGGGACAGTCAGCCAGTTGTTCTTCAACCTCTCTGAGCTAGCAGGTTTTCACCTCAGCCTCTGACTCCCATGTCTTATTGCCAAATAGAACAGTATGGATTTAGTTAAAAACTCCATTTGGTGACAGTGGTAGGAGACTGATCCAGGGAGACATAAAAGCCCTGCCTGGCTGCTGCCTGAGAAGTGAGCCAGTAAATGCAGAGCTGCAATTACTGGCTGAAATAGCAATAGACTCAGATGCAGCTGCTGTGCTGGAGGAAAATCAACAGTTTACATAGTGAGTTCTAGACCAGTCAGGGACACAGGGATACCCTGTCTCAAAAACCCAAAACTAACCATCCAAACAAAAACCCACTACCACCACCACCAATAACAACAACAAAAATAACTGAAATTTAATAAAGCAGAGATCCAGAACAAGTAGCCTCATATCTCAACATTTTGTGGCAGCTTCCTCTATAAAATCAAATAAATATTGCATCATGATTTTTCACCCTTTCTTTCTAATACATTTTGATCCTTACCAACTTTCTGAATCATGGTTATTGGGCTTCTTGGAGCTATACTATACTGAGAATGTGCATTCAGCTAAAACATCTTAATCATTATTGTAAGCAAACATTCTATCTGACGGCAACTCCGAGGAAAGTGTGAATGACAGCGCTTTTCTCCTGGGATTGCTAATTAACACTTGCACAGATCTATACTGGCTCACAGAGAGATGGGGACAGACATGCTAGCTTAATGGCATTTTTTTCTAGAGTTATGGAATCCTGAATGTATACCACAGATAGACATGATGAGACTTAACCTCATGAGTGTTATAGATTATAATCGCTTGTTTATCTGTGTGTCTGTCTGACTTAGGAATGTCTGGCTAACTTTGTATCACTGGGACTTAATACATCATTATGTCTAAAGTAACTGATAGAAAGATTTGCATGTTTATTTATTTAGGGTGATCCCAGAACTGTGCATATACTAGAAGTCTATTGCTGAGATCTACTCAGCCCTGTAATGCTTTTAAAAGCTCATTATTGTCTGTCAATCAAGCCCACACATGCATTTGAAAATAAAAGTTGGTTATACACATGAGCAAATTATATTACATGTTTAGCTTACAGATAATGCTTGATTTTGGATGCATTAGAATTCATCATAATGTTTTTCTTAACCTTCCAATGACTTCTACTTCTATTCAGACATATGAACAAGAAATACATAGGCAACTCCATCCTATACTGCAAGAACTAATATCATGTGTTGTAGTTGGAAGTTTTTTTGTCTGGCCAGTCTTGCTGTCACTTACAAAATTAATGACTCAGAGTCTTAATATTATAGTAAATGCTGGGCCAGTAGTTCAAACATATTAATTTGTGCTTATGCTTAAACTAACCCCAAATTATTATCTATGTTTAGCCTTGTGGCTTGGTACTTTTGCTCAGCACAGCATTCTCATCATGCTTTCTCTGCATCTGGCTGGTGTCTGCTGGTCTGTCCTCTTCCTAGAATTCTCTTGGTTTGGCAGCCCTGCTTATACTTCCTGCCTGCCTACAGGTCAATAAAACCTACTGGTTGTTGTTAAACTAATATGAATAACAAATATTTACAGTGTACAAGAGCATTATCCCACAATGTGTTGCTTTTACTTCAGCTCTGTCTTCAATTCAGTGATATTACTCACTCAGGAACTGGCTTTAGTTCCCCATAAAATTTCCCACTATGGGTGGTCATCAGTCTAAAATAATGTCATAAAATATCCAATTGTTAAACAGAACTTGAATTCAGACCTGCTGAAGCTTCACTGCTGGGTTAAGGAAAATAGTTTAGTTTTAAAAACCAGAATATATTCCCCTCCTTTCCCAGATCTTGTGTGTTTCTTTTATATCACAAATATGCCCATCTGCATTATTTACTGTCTCATTGCTAATAAAAGCAACTTAAGGAGGGGGTATTGGGGCTCACAGGTCCAGGGGATACAGTCTGTCACAGCATGGATGGTGCGGTGGTGTAAACAGGAGGAAGCTGGGCATGCTGTAGCCACAGTCAGGAAGCAGAGTGATGAATGCTTTCTTTCAGCCTGAGTTCTTCTTTTCATGCATTCTGAAACCACAGAATGGTGCCACCCACATTTAGGAATGATCTTCTGACTTCACATAATCTACCTAGGAATCTCTCCCACACTTGTCCCAGAGATGGTCAGTGCTGGAGCTCCTCAGGCTGATAACCAGAGCTAACTGTTCTATCCAATGCCTGGATTTTTCTTCTGTGTCCCCTGGGCTAATCTCAAACTCACAATCCTCCTGTTTTGGCCTCCTAAGTAGCTGAGTGCCCTTGTCCCTCAGCTGGACTCTTGTATTTTGAAAACTCCTGTTAATGTATCATATCTCTTGGGATTTTTGTTAACTTCAAATGCACATAAAAAGCAAAGAACACAAATGAATTATTTTAAAGTGTGCACGCATGTGTGTGTGTGTGTGTGTGTGTGTGTGTGAGAGAGAGAGAGAGAGAGAGAGAGAGAGAGAGAGAGAGAGAGAGAGAGAGAGAATTCAATACAGAAGGACTCTAAGAGAATTCCCATAAGGAGAAATCATAGAAGACTTTGTAGGCAAATATGATGATCATGAAACAAAAGGAAATACATGTACTTTTGAACAATTGTTTCACTTCTCTGTCTTCAGCTAATTCAGTGTTGGCTTCATCATTATTTTACTGTTTAAATCTAAACTGAAAGATGCATTTACAAATGGATCCCTCACTCTGTTAACATGGCCAGGTTGGACAGGTCAGCCCTTTATCAGATTTCATCAACACATTGCCTTAGTTTATTTTGTGCAGTTGTCACAGAATGCCACAGACTGCGTAGTGACCAAACAAAAGACAATAGCGCTTGTCTCCTTATTGTTAAAGTTGGTACCCTTAAGATCAAGAAGCTGTAACTGGTGAGCACCCACTTGATCTGTCACACATAGCCTGGTGAAGGCACCAGAATCTCCCATCATCATAGCAACAAACACGATGGCACTGAACTTGCTTTATAGCAATCTACTCTTGTCATAACTCATACTCTTGTCCTCAATAACAAATCCATTTATGAGACGAGGCCTCATGGCCCAATCTCTCTTATTAGGAATCACTTCCCAACACTATTGCCTTGGGGATTAAGTTTATGGTAAATGAATTTAGAGAGACAGATAAAGAATATAGAAGTGATGGGGTTCAGGGTATTGCAACTCCCAAATGTGCCACCTCAAATATGCTTGCTTTAGCCTAAGGCTTATTTTCATCTGCTTATTTTGAGCAATTACATGTACAGGAGAAACTCTGAAAATTTGCACTTTTACTCTCCCATTGTTCCATTCTGACTTAGAAGAGGGTAGGTAACCTTTAGAGCCTCCTCAGTATGGAAGAGCTGAGCTTAACTTTGCCTGCTTCCAGCCTTCCCAGCCTTCTGTCTTCAGGAGGTTTTGTCACATCCTTCTTTTGCTTGTCTCCCTAAACCATAGTAATTAACTATGAAATCTCAGTACAGTTTTTAAGCAATATTTTTTTTCTTGTTTATCCATGTTTTGTTGTGGTCATTTGAAACAAAATCATCCCCATAGGCTCACAGGGAGTGGCACTATTGGGAGATGTGGCCTTGTGGGAATAAGTGTGGTTTTGTTGGAGGAAGTGTGTCACTAGAGGTGGGTTTTGAGGTCTCAGAAGTTCAAGCCAGGCTCATGGCTCACTGTCTCTTCCTGCTGCCTGAACTCTCAGCTCTCAGCTACCTCTCCAGCACCATGTGCTGTCATGTTGATAATGGACTGGACCTCTGAACTGTAAGCCAGACCCTACTAAATGTTTTTCTTATAAGAGTTACCATGGTCATGGTGTCTCTTCACAGCAATAGGAGCTCTAACTGAGGCAGGAGTTGGTACCAGAACTGGGTTATTGCTGTTAATGGACTCCACTGTGCTTTCATTGGGAAGAATATGGACTTTGGATTTAAAAATCAGTTGAATGCTTTAGGTGGGGCTTAATAGGCCATCCAAGTTGGAACATGGAAGACAGTAGTACTGAGGGTGACTTGAACTGTGGGGGCCTGGCTCAAGGGGTTTCAGAGAATATTTTTATGTGGCATAGAGACTGTTCTTGTAATATTTTGGTGAAGAATGTGGCTGCTTTGTGCCCTTGTTCAAAAACACATCTGCCTGAGGCTAAAAGAGTTTTGAATTAATTGCATTGCAGAGGAGATTTCAAAAGACCTTAGAATTGACTCTGTTATGTGATTATTAGCATTCTTTTATGAAGAACTATAATGAGAAGGAGCAAACCAAGGAAGGAAAAATATGAAGTACAGTTCAAGGAGAAAGGGTCACCAGGAAATGGAATGGCAATGAATCCTGTGTTCAAGGAGATAAACAGATTAAAGAAAATCCTGACGTTAAATGGAGTAAAGGGAGTGGTGACCACAGGGCATGATCCCACCCAGTTTAGAGCCTGGTATGGCAGTGCAACTTAGCCCTTAGGTGGATCTATGAGTTTGAGGCTAGCCTAGTCTACAGATTTGAGTTTTAGGACAGTCAAGCATAGGCAGTGAAGGAAACCATGAAAAACATAAAGCTGGTGAAGATGTAATTGAATAAGGAGGTCATGCTCTAGCCCCAGCAAGCAGCTGAACTTGGTAGCTTTGGCCATGTGGTTCTGGCTTTTGAGTCAAGGATAGAAGTAAAGGATTGTGGAATCTCCCTCCCAGACTAACGAAAGCCCCCAAAGCCATTGGTACAGCAGGGGCATAGAGGCCTAGAGAGGCCATTATGTGAAGCTCTGAAGGTGAAGCCCGATTGCCTTAGAGACCTCAAAATGTTGCAGATGCCAGAGCCGTGGGATACCTGCTGAGGAGAGCTTCTAATGGGGAGTGGAAACAGCCCAGCAGGAAGAAGTGTGTTTCAGTCAACAAAGCTGCAAGGTGTTGGGGATCTGAAGAGCATTTTGACACCAGACATGGAGGTGCTGAGTTTGGAGTTTGCCCAGCTGGTTTTTGGTCTTGCTTTGGTCTAGTAATTCCTCATTGTGTTCCCTTTCCTCCCTTTTGGAAAGGAAATGTATATCCTGAGCCAATATATGTTGGAAGTATATGATCAGGTCTTTTAGTTTAATTTTATAGAGGATTACACTTAAGAGATTGTCATGAGAAACTTTGAACTTTTATAGACTATGGAGACTTTTAAGGATGGACTTAATACATTTCTACATTATAATATGGCTACAAGCCTGGGGGAACCATGGAGTGGAATGGGGTGATTTGAAAGAAAATGGCCCCCATAAACTCACAGGGAGTGGCACTGTTAGAAGGTGTGGCCTTGCTTGAGTAGATGTGGCTTTGTTGGAGGAAAACAACAGGGAGAGTTGTTGCTCATTCCAGACTAGTAGCTCACTGTCTCTTCCCTATGCCAGGGGATTCAGATATAGAACTCTCAGGTGCCTTTCTAGCACCATGTCTGCCTGTGTGCTACCATGCTTCCCACCATGATGATAGCGGACTAAACACCTCAGCTGTAAGCCAGTCCCAATTAAATGTCTTTCTTTATAAAAGTTGCTATGGTCATGGAGTTTCTTCACAGCAATAGGAATCCTAAGACAATTGTTATAGGAAGATTGAGCTCAGAGCTAGGGGGTGATGAGTGGGGAAGAAGCTTTTCCTGTTCCTTTAGAAATTAGCTTTACCAAGATGAATGGCTGAGTTTTAGTTAATAATCAGTGAGGGGGGAATCAAAGGGAGATGGTAGGGTCTGTGTTGCCAGCAGGAGCTCAGCAAAGATCTCAGCAAATTTGAGGCCAGAGAGATGGCTCAGTGGTTAAGAGCACTTCCTGTTCTCACAGAAGACATGGCTTAACTACCCAGCACCCACATGTGGCTCGCAACCATCTATAGCTCTAATTCAAGGGATTTTTGCCTCCATGCTATGACTCCTGAGAGCACCAGGCACACATGTAGTCACATACATAAATGCAGGCAAAACACTCATTTAATAAAATAATTTTTGAATCAAAGATAATCTCTGCAAATTTTAGAAAACCAGAGTGAGTAAAACTAAAGAATTTAAAATATGAGTTCAAAATTTACTTACAGACTGTAGTTAGTATCTCATAATCTGTTTCCACACTCCATTTGCTATAACATTACATGTCATGGGATGTCTGTCTGAACAATTCCACCTAATACATGACAAAGATCAGTAAAAAGGCGAATGTTATGAAAATCATCAGCCCTCAAAGAACCTCTGCAAAGGTCACCGTGACTCTTAGAAGCCTGTGGGTCACATGCTGAGAACTGCAGGCTTACAGGATACATATAGAGACAACTCCAGTATTGATGCTATGGACCACCTAAGTATTGTGGAGTCACTGCAGAGGTGGGGCATGTTTCAGACTAGAAATATAATCACTGGAATTGCTCTACCCTGCCATGTATTTGGAGTTAGCTTTATTGCCTTGAAGATCAGTGATTACATTTGGTAACTCTACAAGGTTTCAAAAGAATATGATTTTTAAAAAGAGACCAAAAAGTGATGCCCATCAAGGGGCCATCATTTAAGATCTCCTCCTCCAGTCAACAAACTTATCTCTAGCAGAGATCATGCCTTAAAACAAACTGTAGTAGACCAGGGACTGGTTCTGTAGACTAAAGTGCTTGCCATCAGTTCTGAAGACCTGAGTTTGAGCACCCAGACCCATGTAGCAGAAGGAAGAAACTGCCTTCTGCAAGACATCCTCTGACCTCCACACACCTGCTGTGACCTGCCTGTGAGTGTGTGTATGGTTGTATGTGTGTACACACACATGCACATACACACACACACACACACACCAACAATAAATTAACACTTAAGAGTTATAAAGGGCAATAAAAGAGACTAAAAAACAGTCCTTTATAAATTGGTGTATGTATGAAAGCCAGTTACAAATGATTTCAGCACAAGATGGGAAATAATAATGGACTAAAAATTATTTTATTAAAAAATCTTTTCATATATTATTTTCTCATCATAGTTTCCCCTCCCCCGCCCGCTCCTCCCAGATACTCCGCCTGGACTGATAAATTTTAATTGTATTGAAGACTTTCTTTACAAGAAGAAGGGCTGCATAAAGGAAATGCTTCCATCATGGAGAGGTGGCAAAGTAGCTAAGTATGATAAGAGAACATACTGCTCTTTCAGAGGACCCAGCTTGGGTTCCCAGCACCCATATCAGCTAACTCAGTTCTAGGGGATCCTAACACCCTCTTCTGGCCTCCACTGGGTATCTGTACTCACATGTACATACCCCCTCCATACATATATTTAAAAATATAATAAATATTTAAAAAATAAGCACTTTGAAAATACATTTAAAATTAAAGACTCACACAGACTATTGGAAATAGTCTACTTCCATTTTGCAAATGTGTTAGTATTGTTTATTTTGAACCTGCCTTTTAAAATATGACTATGAACAGTGGCATCTGCAAGAGGGTCATAACATTTACCAAGCCTACTGCTCATGCCTGACAACCTAAGTTCAGTCCTTGGAACCTACAGTACAAGGATAGAACCAATGCCCAAAAGTTGTTCTATGACCTTCATGTATGTATCATGACACACTAGCCCACATACACATACAATAATAACAATAATATTAGTAAAAATAAATAGAAACTATATGGCAGCAGAAAACTCAAATGTTTTCAGTCCTCATGAGCTCACATGTTACTGTGTATATGCACTGTCATATGTAGGGAACTACTGGCTCTGACTGGAACTCTTTGAATTAGTTTTTAAGTAGAATATAGTGGGTCTTGAAGGATAAGTTATGAATGTGCTGCTTCCATCATTACTAAGACTCAATGACCATCACAATTCTTGTTTAGAACTCAGCAACATGAACATTCTCTGAGGAAAAGTCTAATGTCACTAGTGACAAGGCCCAGGGCACTATCTCAAATATATCACCTTGGCTTAAATAGTTTAAATTAATAGAATTTTATGGACAGTATTATGGGAAGGATGGCCTGGCCTTCCCTTAAGGCAGGTCATAAGACTTTCATTTGAGGGGTGGTTTCCTTTCAGTAGGAGAAAAGTCTATTCTTACTCCCAAGCACACAAAGAGGGAGCTGAGGTCACAGATAGATTATGCTTACCTCTATAATCATGCTATAGGTTGCTTCAGGTAACATACAAAATATACAATATAGTGCCTCCAGTCAGCTTTTGCACTAGCTGACTATTTAAGATTTTAAAACATTGCATTGTATGTGAGTATAGGCACATGCGTGTGATAGCACATGTGGACAGAGGACAACTTTGAAGAGTCAGTTTTCTCATTCTACTTTTATGTAGGTCCCAGGGATGGAACTCATGTCACCAGGCTTGCCACTGGCAAGTATCTTTACATGCTGAGGCATCACCTTGTTACTCTAATTCATAAGCAGCATTTATCTCTATTTTGTGTGCAAATGCAGAGGCAGAATGATTCTGTTGTTTTTTGTACATGTGTACACCATTACTCATCTGCCCCAACCCTTAGAAACTGACTGATGAATTTCCTATTCTTAAGAATTCAGTGGTTCCATTTATGACATTGCCAAAGCAGATTAGAATCATATGAGAACATGGGCATTTTAAGGTCACATTAGAAAAATTAAGCCCAAGATCCTACTGTACACCGTAGGCCAGGAAGGCTGAACACCCTCCCCTGGACTCCATAAAGAGAGAAACACAAAATGACATGATCCTGATGGCTTCACTGACTTGTCATTTGACTATATGAGTGTGTGTGTGTGTGTGTGTGTGTGTGTGTGTGTGTGTGTGCAAATGTGGAGGGGTGGGCCATGGTAATATATAATGAGAGTTAATTTGAGAATAAAAGAATCTATATTTGCCAACAGTTAAGGGAAGCTGAAGTACTTAGCAAATTGCAGCCAATGAAACTGATATAACTTGTGAATTTATTGTTATTCTGAGATTGTAGAAGAGCACAAACATTTCCATGTGTTTCTGGCATGGCACACATTCACACTCATGACACTACAATATACTAGCCTTCCTCTCAACTTCCTTCATCCCATCCCCTTGGTTTATTCATCTCCATTCTTCATGAAACCTAGAATTAGAACTCTCAGGCTTAGCTCTTTATATTTATGTAGTCACAGGCCCAAGAACAAACTGAGTACTCTGATAAGGCAGGTCTGGCCACTTACCCCACAAAAATCAAAACCAGACAAAAGTAAACATGGAATATTGTGGGATATTTGTACCCTTCGTGAAAATGTATTACTGTGATTGATTTAATGAAGAGCTGAATGATCAAACAAGGCCAGAAGTATAGGCAGGACTTCCAAGTAGAAGAGAAAGGAAATAGTAAATAAACCTAGGTGTGCATCAGCTGCCAAGAAGACATGAAGGGAGTTAGACATACACATTAAAGGAAGGTAAAAATATACAAGGCAAATTATAGATTAATATAAATGGGTTAACTTAACTTATAAGAGGTGGTCTAAGCTAAGGCCACGCTTTCATAATTAATAAGTCTCTGTGTCATTATATAGGAGTGGGCTGGCAGGACAGAGAAAGAGTTATTCTAATGGAAAGAATTTCCATAATCAATATGGCCATTTGGGGAGGACAGAGGAGTTTAAACATCTCAGGCTATCTTCAGTGGCACTGACATAAGCTTCAGATTATAGGAGGGCAGGATGTTATGGATTGCAATGATCTGTCAATTGTGATCTAGTGGATTACTATATCTGAACTGGTCATCCCAGGGTATAGTCAATGAGGCCAATGGAGAGGCTATAGATTCCATCATAAAATATTTATCCAGGGCTGGAGAGTTAGCTTCATGATTAAGAATACTTACTTCCCCATGAAAAGACTAGAGTTTGTGTCTCAGCACCATTTTGTGTGGCTCACAAGTGCCTATAACTCTAGCACCAACAGCTATAATGCTTCCTCTGGCCTATGTGGGCACTTGTACATCAGTGTGCATATGTACACATGCAGATGCATAACAAAAACAAAATGTGATATTTTTGAAAGAATAACTATCCATGCGTATTGTTTCTGGAATCCAGGGCAAGTGCAGAAGAGAACGAGCCAGCTAAGAAGCAGATACAAGTAGAGACGCCACGTTCTGATTCTGACCTGATGGACGTTTGCAGGCCCAAATGAAGCCACTGCTTGTAACAAATGCAGCCTCTGCTCTTTCTTCCCTTTCAGCCATTTCCTTATGAAGGCTCTATGTCCCATCAAGGGATGTGCAATAGGCTAGTGTGCCTTTGCTCTTCTTCCTGTGTTTTCTGTAACAGGGACCCAGCCAATGAGACTCAGACAGGTAGAAGGAAATTAAGCTGTTCCTTATCAATGTTTAGACCCTGCAGCGAGGTGATGACATAGCCTTTGAGACTCCTTTATTGCTGTTTTAAAACTTTGCAATGTCCCCTATTGCCTGCACCAGGACCACTGACTACCTTACCTTAGCTTCCCATCAAAGCCTTGGAAATGGAAGTTAGGACAGTCCTTCAAAGGATCCCAAGCACTCTAGAGCACCTCTGGTTCTCCAGACAGTCTGGGACCTGTAGGCTCCTAGCATGGGGGAGAGGTCAGTGAGGGTGATAGGTGGACTGTTGACCTTGCAGCCATTTCAATTGAGGTTTCCACTAGGAAGTAAAATGGTTGACATTAAGGGTTTGGGTGCAGCCGATGCCTTTCACCTTGGGAGGCAGAGAGAGTGGGAAGAACCCACTCAGAAACACAGAGCAGGAGAGAAAACACCTTATAAGCCCCATATGAATATAAAAAGTATAAACATAAAAATGTAAGTATAAATATAAAAAGTACAGCTCCTTTGCTCAGGGTGGGTGGAGCGGCTGAGGTTAGTCTGAAAGAAAATATCTCTAAATTAAGAAAAAGAAACAAAAGATAAAGAACAAAGGCGTGAGACACACCCTGGAGGTCATGTAGGCGGCCTTTGCTGTCATATTTCAGCTCTATCTGTTCCCTGTACTTTGGGGATCCAGTGTCGATATCATAGAATAAAGAGCCTTCAGGGGCTCTGCATGGCTCCATATGCTTAGCTGTTTCCTAGGATAGACTGTGGGGACTTTTCCAACTTGCTAAATACAGCTGCTGTTCTGTCTTCTCTATATAATTAGATTCACTGATCTAAGCCAACAAAATATTGAGGACTGAAATTCAAAGTAAGCCTCCAGGAAACCTTTGGAGAGCAGAGCAACATTTCTCATTTCTGGGCCCCAAGCTCCCAGCCTCTCCCCCATCTCTCTGAAGAACTGATTTATATTACTATTACAGCTTTCTCCCAATGCTAGAGTTTGCAAGTCACTTTGTCCTAGACTGAACAGCTGAGTCCACATCACCAGGAACCAGGGTTAGGAAGGTGGATGCAAAGGTGCCTTTCCTAGGAAATGTTTAAGTGAGCCTTCCTTGAATACATTGAAAGGAGCCAGGGAGGTTCACTGAGAAGAATGCATTCAACCTTCAGGCTAAATGTGAATGAGGGGAATAGTGTTTATCTGGTTGGAACTATCTTTTCCCCTAAGTGACTTACTTCTGACTAACAAGAGTGGAAAGCAGTGAATCCAGACAGGAAGGTGTGCAACAGAGGGTTCCGTGAATGGCACCATCCTTGACAATGAACCTTCCTTTAGAGATGCACAACCCATTTCTCCCATCATGATTTAACATTGCAGCTTTCCTGCTGTGTTAACCGCTACCAGAGGATGCTTGAAGCAAGGGTGGCTGTGCAGGTCAAGACTCAAGGAACCACCACGTGCTTCAGTGATAACAATTTCCTAGGTGAACTCCAAGTGAGGAGTTAGATTCACTTTCACCCTTCACATTTTTGGCTACAGATCTCTAGTCACGTGACTCAGAAGTTTTAACCATTTCCTATGACTTCAACTTGAAATAGATGAACTTGGTGTTCAAGCATACAATAAATTCTATGAAAGCTGTAAGCCCTGCTTACTCCTC
This sequence comes from Sigmodon hispidus, assembly GCA_004025045.1. Taxonomy (NCBI): domain Eukaryota; kingdom Metazoa; phylum Chordata; class Mammalia; order Rodentia; family Cricetidae; genus Sigmodon; species Sigmodon hispidus. Next base: position 95,037 of record PVIH01005309.1, read on the forward strand.
AATACAGCTATGTCCACATCTGCCTATTTTGTCTTCTTAAGTCATGGTCTTTCCAAATGAGAAAGGCTGTAATTATTCAGAAAGCCAGAGACCAGGAGTCATGGCCAGCTTCCGTATTATACGCTCTCCTCCCTCTTTTATGTATAAGGCCAACCATCCTTCCCCCTTGCCAGTCAAAAAAGGAAGGAGTACTAGATCTTCAAAATAGTTGCCAACTGCATAAGACCAGGGTATGAGCAGTTCCCTAAGATTCCTACCAGCTGATGCATGTAAAACCTTCCACTGATGGTGTCCTTACCACTGCTAAGGACAGACTTAGGGAAATTTTGGCTCTACTGAGCAGTTCCCACAGCTTCAGGTCAACAGCATGCATGTACCCTGGGCATTGCTACATAACTCATCATGTATTTTAATTATCATAAAGGGTGGAGCTAGTCAAATGATCCCATACCAATATTAACTGAGATCACAAAAAAAAAAAACAAAAACCAAACCCACAGGGTGCTCCTCACCAGGTCTCCCAGGCTGCTGTACATACATATGCATCCAGTTTCTCAAGCACTCTCTCTTTTAAATAACCTTTTTGCTAATAGCCACTTGTGGTCATATATGAATTCTTATATTGATGAGAACAAGCACCTGGGCCCAAAGGGTCAGCCTTGCCCTCTTGGAAGTGAGCAAATATATTGATATGGAAACCGGAGTTTTAGGCCAAAGCTTAGCCTCTGACAGCACAAATGAGACAGACTTGGGTACCTGTCCCAGGATCCAACCACAGAGGAAAGTTATGTTGGAAGCCAAGCCTCAATCAATGTGGCCACATTGGAAAGAGGAGCACATAAAGGGTTCAGTGCCCATCCCCACCCCAGTCTATCTTTAGGTTTCTGATGTATGTCACATAAATGAGGAATTGGGGCAAGAGGCAGGAAGCATGTGGGATTGAGCAGTCCTGGTCAAGGTATGCTCTTGTTCTGTGAAGTGGTCTGAAGATGTCATATAACTGTCAATATTTCCAATCTGGTTAGTGATCAAAACGATGGGTTTGCAGTAACTTGAGTCTTGCTATGGTTTGAGTATGGACTTTCAGGGCTCATGGGGTAGAGGTTCATTCTCCTATGTGGTAGCTATTGGGGGGAGGCTAGTGAGAGGTAATTTATGGAGCTGCCTTTAGGAGGCGTGCTGCTGGCCTTCTGTAGTGAGCCAGCTATGGTGGGACTGTGCTGTTCCAAAGTGGGGTCAGCTCACCCACATGGCTCGGCCCCTCCTGCACACAGCATGGTCCCTAATTGCTCTTTCACTAGGTTGTAACACAGTTTACGAGGTCTTCATCAGAGCCTGGCTTGGTGGTAGCCAGTGTTGAACTTCCACTATCCAAACTGTGAGCTAAATAAATCTCTTTTGTTTATAAAGTTCCTAGCTTCAGGTATTTATACATAAATAAAAGAAAAATGAGTCGCGGAGGCTCACTCTTATGCTCTCTCTGTCTCAAGACTGCTGTTTGCCCTTCCACTGGGTCACCACACAGCATGTATTCCCTTGTCAGAGCTGGAAGGATGCTCTTACACAACAAAGATTCCAGAACCCGAGCAAAGCAATTGTTGTTGATAAATTATCCAGTGGTTTGGGTAATATACTACTGAAATAGAAGGGGGGGCACCTAAGACAACTACTAAGGGAGTTTCCTATCAATTTAGCAGTCATGGTGACATGTTATACATTTCACTAGCACAGCAAAGCCCATTAGAGTCACCAGCATGAAGGCTGCTCCTCATTGAGGACTGGATCTGTGCCCCCTCCAACGTTTTTGCCTCTAGCTCTTTACTGAGTTACCACTATGAGCAGCCAGACCTGTGTAAATACACTCCCTTTCTCCTGTCAATCTGTCTACAGTCAGTTAATTTATAGAGCACATTCCTCACCCCAAATTGGGAAAAAAAAAGATGTTTTTCATTCAATAAAAGCAAAATGAAACTTTGAAATGAAATAGAACATAATTTGTCATTATGGCGGTATCTCACCCATCAGATTTCTGCATTTAGAACTACATAATATTAGCATTCGAACATCATCTTCTGGCTTGATACATTCAGCAGACTTGCTGCAATGAGACAGGCACTTGGAAATGCTTTTAGTGGACCTGCAATTGGCACCATTTTCTGGAAGGCAATTTTCATGTCTTTATATCTAGATATTATAGGAGGTAATCAGAGAGGCTCTCAAATATTTATTTGAAAATCTACCTAACATACTACTTACTATTCAACAAAACAATTACAAATAATATATATATTTGTCTGATAATAAAGACCAGTTAAATTAAATGTCATGGGGGCAAAATCCAACCATATGATTGTGATCTAAATTTTCTGACTATTCATACTTGAAAAGATGTCTAAAAAGAAAACCTTAAAGTGTAAGCATTTTATTTTCTATAATCTAGAAAATTACAGGTGACCTTTTCCCCCTTTAGAATAAAAAAAAAGAAAAATATCAAAAAGGAAAAGACCAAGCGACAGACAATGGAATAAAAATGTGTCCTTGTTAGCACGGATCCAGTGAGCAAACACTGGAGAGGTGCTCAGAATTCAAAAGAGGGTTAAAACACCTTCTCAGAATAAAGCCTAGGAGCCTGGCTTTATACCCTGTATATTCTACATGTGGCTGAATGGCACCCCATTTGACCAACGTTATTCAAATTTCTATTGCCCACACAATTCTGCCTCAAGTTTCACTTCCCCTATTGTGTTTTTTTGATCTTTGGTTTGGGTTTTGTCTCGAGAATCCCAGGCTGGCTTCAGACTCATTTTGTAGCAGGTGATGACTTTGAACTTCTGATCTTGCTGCTGCATCTACATCTCCAGAGCTGGAGATTATGGGCATATGCTACCTTGCCCACTTTATAGAGTGTTTCACCCAGGGCTTCTTCCTTGCTAGGCAAGCCCTCTGGCAACTGAGCTACATCCCTATCCCTAAAGGCATCCTCCATTCAGAGCTGTGGTTAATCACTGCTTCTTGTGTTATCAGAGCAGAAAAGCACCCGCTCAAAAGGACAGACCCTTGGCCTGGGTGGAAACCTTACATTCCAAGTGTCTGGCCCCTTACTGTGTCTGGGGAACTAGTCCTTAAGAAGGTAGGCTCGCCTGAGACATGCTAAAGGAATGGGCTGACTAATTAGTTCTAATGTGAGATACTGTACTTTTTCTTCCCAGAGCCCCCTCACCTAGTGCAGGAGTTTAAAGGCTGCAGATATGTAGGGCTGCACACTGTCTGCTTTGTTGAATTAGTAAAACAAGAAAAACCCACAATGTTTCCTTTACTTCTTTCTATCTCTTTGTATACATGCTTCTCTCAGCATTTTTGTTAAGCTTTCCCCTAGGATTTTGGGTTACTTACTCTTTCTGAAGAGCAGTGGTTCTCAACCTTCCTAATGCTGGGACTTGTAGTCAGGAGGTTCTCTCCCACCAGAAGCTCTCAAATATCCAGCAGCTGATTCCCAAATAATTGATATGAGGCTTAATATTACTTATAAATGCTCAGCCAGTAGATCAAGCTTATTACTAACTTGCTCTTACACTTAAATTAACCCATAATTTTTATCTATGTTTAGTCACATGGCTCAGCCCGGATTCTCATCTTGCTTCCTCTGCATCTGGCTGGCAACTGCTTCTCTGCCTTTCCATTTCCAAGAATTTTTCTAGTCTGGTCACCCTGCCTATACATCCTTCCATGGCTACTGGCCAATCCATGTTTTATTAAACCAATATGAGTGACAAATCTTTACAGTGTACAAGAGCATTATCCCATAGCAGTGACCCTTAAATACGGTTTCCCACGTTGTGGTAAGCCCCAGCCTTAATATTATTTCATTGTTACTTAACTATAATTTTGCTACTGCTACATGAATTATAATGTAAATATCTGATATGAAGGACATGTGACCCTCAAAAGGGTTGTGACTCACAGGGTGAGGACCGATGCTCTAAAAATGTCCCTTCTTATTATGTGTCTATTTGTCTGACACATGTCTGGTCTATTTGGGTTTCAGTGGCAGGAACTTCCCCCTCTCCTCCACTCACCTCCTCCAGCTAACACTGAGGTCTTACTTGCCCTGAAGTTTGTTGATGTTTTTCTCCCCTAAACTCTAACAAAAGTATTTCTGTGCTTCCAGCTGAGCCCACTCTTAAATTATGTTATTAACTTGACCAAGAACTCTAAAGAGGGTCCCGAGTCTCCCCTGTATCAAATTAGATTGGTTAAACTTATAAATAACCAGCCACACAATAAATATATTACAGAAAGTTCTGCTACAAACCACATTTTAATAAAAAAGGAAGCACAATTAAAAAGTTTTCTCAAAATAAAATATACTTTCACAATGTGTGGATATAAAAACATTGAACTCTTAACATAATTATATTGAAAGTTAAGTATTCATTATTTCTCATTTTAATATACAATATAAACATACACTCCCTGAATATGGGCTAGCTAAACATCTCCGTAGATAAGAAAGCTTGCCACAAGAGCCTAATTACCTAAACTCAGTCCCTGAAGCCTACAAAAAAGGTTTAGGAAGAGAACTGACTCTATAATGTTGTTCTCTGACCTTCACATGCACCTGCTCACATATATTTTATCCATGCAGGTACACACATGATAATAACAAAAAATAGATTAAAGTTTTACAAAGCTTCTGAGTAATCTACCATACTACATTTATATCAACAAAATAAATCAAAGCATCAGAGCAAGGCGCCAAGGAGGTTATCAATTTAATTAACAGCAATAACTATTAACCAGGTACTGTTCCCACAGTCTAAAGAGTCATAAAAGATTGTGCTGTGGCTCAAGGTGACAGCTTTTCACCCTGGGTGAGATGGATCACTCCTGAGAGCCAAAGTCCATATCAGGGGCACATGGCACCATTAGAAATTCCTTTAAGATTCCCAGGTAAATCCTTCTCCACTTGATTTGCCAATTCACAGCTTTGTCATCGCTGAGTGAGAGAGGTGACAGGTGCCAATGAAGCTAAGGTGGCTGGACAATTATACTTATTCAAAAGATTCCCTAAAGTGGAAAACTCAAGATTCCCACAGAAATGGGAGAAGGCTGGGGACCCGAGTCAGTGGGCTTTATGTATGTATGGATTCATGACAAGATACACAATGAACATGTGTAGTGATGGCTTCCTGGAAGCTTTGACTAGCTGAATCTCTTTATTCATACAAAAGAATAATTGTGCCACGTGAGATAAGAGAGGGAGGTGTGGAGAGAAGCCTCAAAGTTTGCATTGAAGAAGTGTCAGGCTTGGTTAGTCTAATAAACTAATATTTCCAGAGAGCTGAAGCAGAGAATTTCATTGACTCTTAAATTCACGTATTGCTACTCTGTCCTGACTAGGCAGCTCTCTGATGATGCTTATGGACCCCTGTGTGAGAAGAGGTGCTTCTAGGAGCCCCTAAGCATTCAGACTGGGGCTTCCTTGAGTCTATAGTACAGGCTGCATGGGTGAATATCCTTGCTAATAATGTACTGTTTCTAAGTATTATAGGATCAGGCCCAAGCCTGGTTTCTACCATCACAGAGTAGATGGTAGTCAGGAAAGAGACATTTAGGGATCTTACACCTGAGTCTGTCTGCTCACTAGCAAGAACTGGGCCACCACCAGATTAGTTTAGGGAATTTTTCAACCCTTGCCCCTTCTCAGATGTCTGCCTCCCTCTGGCCATACTCTCACAGTAAATACTTAACAGGAATAAAATAAGGTGGTATGGAAGAGAAAAGTTCTCATGTTACTGTGACCAGGAGTTGAAATTCTAATAGCTGTAAGTATTCTGGTTTGTCAAATCACAAAGCTCTTTAAAGCAATGGCCTCAGTACAGAGCCCATGCAAGGAGAGGAAGGAGAAACAGGGCATCTGCAGCCTGGCTCTGGGGAGCACCAGACAGAATTAAGATGAGGAGTCCAGAAAAGTGGGTTCTAGCTTAGCATCCACAACCAACTGCCAGTTCCTTAACTTCTCAGCTCTTGCTCAGTGACAGCAGTGACTATAACACTCCAAAGCCCAGCATACCATGGAGGTTCCATGCTCAGGCACTAAATACTGACTGAGTACATACTATGAATAGGACCTATAATAGGCCACATATTTCAAGGTGTTCATAGGTGGGACTTGTGTCTACAAGAATGCACATAGCATCCTTTTTTCACAGTAAGTACAGATGGGAAACAGCCTGGGTAACTATTGACAAACTGAGAGGCAAATTGTAACCTGTCCACAGAGTAGACCTACTTAGTAGGGCTGACTCACATGAGTAGACTCACTTAGCATAAGATGAGTGGGAATTATGGATATAGATACATACACACAAGAGATACATTTCAAAAGTGTGCTTAGTAAAAAATAATGTAGCCTATGTTGTATGTGCTTTCCCCAAAAGATACATATTGCACGATTCTAAAACTATATGCATTTCTAGATCAGGCTAAAATAATTCATGCCAAGAAGTCCAAAACATTGGTTGCCTTTCTATATAGGTAGTATGGAAATTACCTGGGAAAAACATTAACATAAACATTGGCATATGATTGGAAACACATTTGTCATTCAATAAGGACCCACATTACACATTTGTATAGCCTTGTCAAAATTCACTGAATAGAAAGCTTATGATTTGTGTATGGCATTATATGTAAATCTTACCTTAAATTATATCGAGTACTACATAATGATATGCATGTTGAACTGTTGAGTGGCAAGGTGTACTAATTTGCACAACTTAATTTGTAATACACAAAAAAGGTGGATGTATGGATAGCAAAATAAATTGCAAAATGTTGGTGGTGAGTGCATAGATACTCACAGTATGACCACCTTTGATTCTTCTGTTAGTTTAAAAATGATCTTAATGCTATGTTGAGATGGTCCCTAACCATTCTACTTTCTATTCTGATGAGCCATTTTAAGATATCAAGAAAATAAAAGTAAGTTGTTGAATGAACATGTGTTTCAATGTGTCATGAAAATCTTGTTTGCACCCTTCAATTCCTGAAGAATATCTGGAATTCTCTGTGGTAAATATCTTCATTTTATTTGGATCTAGATATTACTTTATGGGACTGGAGAGGCAGCTCAGAGGTTAAGAGCACTGACTGTTTTTTCAGAGATCTTTAGTTCAATTCCCCGCAACCACATGTTGGCTTATATCCATCTATAATGAGATCTGATGTTCTCTACTGGTGTGCAAGCAAACATGCAGACAGAACATTGTATACATAATAAATGAAATATTTTTTTAAAAGATATTACTTTAAGGTCCTTTAGGAAAATTTGTAATAAATAAGTTATTTTTCTAATACAATACAACCAATACCTCCTGTTAAGGAAGATCAGGTAGGTCATACTAGGTACTTGAGTTGAGATTTTGTGGGTTATTCACAGAATAAAATAGATAGCATCCATTTGTATGTCCACTCTATCAGCTACTTTGACAACTAACCATCATTGTGATCCACTATCCAAGAGCAACTTAGGGAACAGAAAAGGCAGGATGAGCACAGTGGCTCTGGATGTGGCAGCAGAAGGGTTAGGTAGCTGCTGGTCACATCATATCTGTGGCCAGGAAGCAGAGAGATACATTCCAGTGCTCCACCTGCATTCTCCTTTTATTGACTTGAATGGTACCATGCACATTCAGGGAGGGTCTTCCCTCCTCAGTTAAAAATTTCTGAAAATGCCCTCACAGACAAGCTTAAAGGTGTGTCTCCAAATGCAGTCATATGACAACTATTAATTATCACATTGGCAAAGAGCAAAGTGATAGATTCTTGTGGAGTCATTTAGTTATACTCTGGGTTCAGGGCTGTAAAAGAGCAAGTTATTTTCTCTTAGACATCAAGACCTAAACTGTGGGTGGCTGCTGCCAGGAAATGGCATCTTTGAGTATCATATTTTAGATGGAAATGCATGCAGGGAAAAATAAAAAAGGGGGGACATGATAAAGGAAGTAGAAATTGCATGACTCATCTGGCTTCAGATATTACTTCAAAGACATAAAAATAGGACATTGAGATTAATTTTAATAACACCAGAGAAAGGCCTTCAACATTCTTGCTTTCATACACCACTAGCTCCAATCTCCCCAGGCTAGGTGTGTGTGTGTGTGTGTGTGTGTGTGTGTGTGTGTGTGTGTGTTTACACGTTGCATATACATGTGCATACCTGGGTCACCCTTTGGTATTATTCTTCAAAATCCCTCAACATTGATTTTTGAGACAGATTCTCACTGAGGCCTGGAATCTGAAAATTAGGTTAGTCTGGCTGAGAGATCCAGGGATCTTCCTGTTTCTGCCTCCCTTATGTTATTTTCTTATATGGGTGCTGTGGATTGAATTCATGTCCTCATGCTTGTGTGACAAGGATTTTGCCAAATGAGTCATCTCAGCAGGCCAGCTATTTAAGAGGAGGCATGCCCAAGAGCCCCTGTTAAGACACTCCCTAAATTTCACTTGATTATCATTTTATCTCGGATCATCTCTGATTTCCACCTCTTTCTCTCTGTTTCATCAAGCTGAGGGTGGGGTGAGATATGGTTCCTGAGGCCAGACAAACCTTGAATGAAGCACTTTCTGGACTGATCTTAGTATAGCAAACATTCATGAATCCCCTCGTCTCACCTTCTTTGTGCCTTATATGGTTCCAGATGCTGCTGACATAGAAGTGAATAAAACAAAGACCTGTTCTCACAGAGTGGATATTCTAATGGAGACTTAGACCACAATGAATAACTAAGGGAATCCCGTGGGAAATCACAATGGGACCTGGGAGAGTATCGCAGGTCAAATCAATTTAACCAAGTTTAATTTAAATATAGACTGCAAAGTAACACTATGTCTCAGAGCAAAGATAGCAAATGAAACATTACCTCCATCCCTAATTTTTGTTACCTTCCCCACCAATTGATAGATGAAATTGCAACGTTTCTCTAGAAATCTTACCATCCCAATCCAAATGGAGTAGACAGGCAGAATGGTACATAGAGATATCACAGCAGCAGGTTCATCACAGTAATAGAAAAGTAACTAAGACATCCAACCTGGGGAATCTGATGGACACCAGCTAGTGACTATGAGGGGTGTGATTGTTTTTTCCACTAGGGTCAAGGTCTGCCTGATTAGAAGCTGATTCTCGAGAGCCATTTATGTGTGTGCAGGGAAATGATGTGGGGGATTGGGTGAAGGAAGTAACTATTTAGAAATTGGCATGAAAACATACAGATGTTTTAAGTCAAAACTATTCACATACTATAACATTTTAGAAGACATGTGTTTATAAAATGCTACCATTAGGCAGGGCTTCAGGTATAGCAAATGTACTTTGACTCATGATGTTTTCAATTTATGATGGTTTTAATTGGCTGCAGCTCCATCATAAATGGAGGAAAATGAACAGCTTGTCCAATGGCTGGTGTAGGGAAATTATACCAAAGCCTTTAGGACCATCATCATCCAAAACACTGACTACTACAAGAAAAGAATGAGAAAAATTATCACAAGAGATGATCATGAAGCCAAAGGATATTTTCCTTCAAAATGAATCCTAGTTACTTAGAGAAAAGGTGTGAATGAAGATTATAAATTCATTTGTTTAATCTGATTTATTCAGTGTCCTAGGATACAGTGCTTCTCAATGTGTTAAGTGTTTAATAATCACCCAGGGACCTTTTTACAAGCTCTGATTCAGAGATGTGATGGGAGGGGGCATGTTCATCTTATCAAGCTACAATCCTCTGAGGCCTCTGGTCCACTGACCACATGCACACACGTGAGAATTTGCAGCGTTTACAGGATGTGCACATGAAAAAACACCTCTCAGGTCTCCAAAATGTGGTATCCAATTATAGCTAATAGAACAGTTTCTCCCTTCTCTCAAAGCTCCATCCATGCTCTCTGGTTTAGTGAGAAGACAGAAGGAATCATGCTCTTCACTTGTCACACTTCGGAGTGACATCTATTTCACAGCTGCTAAAATACACTAAATAAGAACAAACCAATTAGAACTGGAGAGATTGTTCAGTGTTTAAGAGCAGACATTTCTCTGGAGTTTGATTCCCTGCACCCACATCAGGCATCTCACAATCCTCTGTAACTCCAGCTCCAGGGGTACATGATGCTCTCTTCTGTCCTCTATGGGCACTGCACTCATATGCATATACCTTCCCTTCACATATACATAATAAAATAAAATAAAAATAAATAGAGAAAAAATAAAGTTAAAAACTAATTTTTAATTAAATTAAAAAATACAATTTTAGGAATGGCTAAGTGTCTGACTAAGAATTATTTCAATGGTGTTTTCTGGTATTTTTTTCCTTTGAAATTCGGGCACTGAGGTCAATTATCCTTGGGGCAAGGGGTGGGCATTTGCTATAGGTTTGAAATGCTTACTGATTCTTAATTTTTAAGAATGAAGTAGAAAGTCAAAATCACATCTAAGGACCCTTAGCTCTGAGGAATTAGCTTTAGAGCAAGAAAACTAGAGTCTACAAAGTACCCATTTCTTCAGAGACTTCAAGATGAGACCTCAAAGAATCAAAAAGCCTAGATGTTAATGATAATAAGCACAGAAAGATACACTTTTAAATCTCATAGAATAATCCCCACTGTTCATTAATGGGCACTTTTGTAAACATGCTATAATAGATGTAACTTATTAAAATAGATATTTAAGTATATTAAGTGATAATAACAGATTTGAACACATGATAGTATTTTATTTTTTAATAAATATAGGATGCTTGTTACAACCTCACATTAGGTATCTTTAGACATGGTTTAAGAAATGGGTTAGACTGAGTGATTTCAGCTCAGGTCAGAGGTTATTAAGTCCATGACCAAAGGTCTGTAAATTCTTAGAAATGAGGTGTGAAGCTCTGCATATTGATGCACACACACCTGTGGGAATCAAAACCCAGGTCTTTCATGATTTTCAAAGTGTAAGATGCCTGGGAAAAGGTTGAATTCCTAATGCACGGTTTTCAAAAATAGGAGAAATAAATCTGAGCACATCCATAATTTGAAGATGTAGAATATGTAAAAAGGGTTTCATACAGCCAGCTCAGATAGAGAAATATCACACAGAGCAAAAACCTCAAACCCTTTGGAGCACGCACACAATTTTATCACTAGTTGCAAATTTGACCTTCCCACACCATTAGCTTATCCAGCTAGAGGAAACAAACATCCCAACACATCAAGATGAGGTGTTTCATGTGCTTAAGACAGATGTTCTGATGCCTTCCTACACTTAGCATGTTTCTCTGCCCCTTCTTGAAGGTGTCTTTTGAGGTGACTCTCAAACCTGAGTGAGCCTGGGAGGAACCGGAAGTACTTATTAACCCCATAGATTTTGGGGACCTCCCCCCCTCCACATGTGTAAAACACAGTCTATAGGCTTCCTTTTTTTTTTTTTTCTTCACTCCCAGGGATCAAATCAAGCACAATCTAGCTGAGTATTCTTCACAGTCCTCAGTTTTTTGAGGCTGTGGTACCAGGCTGCCCTTAAAATTGTGATCTGCTGGCTTCCTGAGTGCTGGGAATAAAGATAATATCCTAAAAGGCTTCCATTTTCTTTTTAATTTTCTTTTTATTTATTCTTTGTCTTTTACATCATGCCTCCTGATTCCACTCATCTCCACCCTCCCCCAATAAAACAAAATAAAATTTAAGAGAAAAAAAAGGAAGAAAGAAAACTCTTGTCATGGAAGCTGCAATGTGACCCTGTGAGTCACATAGTGACCTCTCTTATTTATGCATTTGTACATGCAGGCATTCATTGCAAAGAATTGTTGGTCTGCTTTGAGATCCCCACACTCTGATACACCATCACCATTGATGCTGGGCCCTAACTGGGACTCTTCCTGGACATCGCACTTGCTGTTCTGTGACATGGAGACCCTGCAGCCTGGGTCAGCAGGACCCTTCCTCCCCCACCTGTGGATGTTGCGGTGGGCCAATATGTAACTCTGGTTCTGGGCCTGAGTAGTTAGTTGTAAGGTTGGTCAGCCTGCCAGCTCTCTTCTGTCCTCATGTCCAGCATTGCCTTGATAAGTTCACCCCTTGAAGCAATGAGCAAGGGGCAGGACCAGTTCTGTTTCATATCCTCAGAGTCAGCTCTCCCACACCTCACCTTCAGGGCCAGCTCTCCCACCTGCCTCAGGCATTGATGGGGGAGCAATCTTTCCCCCACCCTTGCCACTACATGACAGATGAATATGGAGGACATCTCTCTCATGCTTACAATATCCTCACCCACACCTCTGCCAACAGAATCAGTTCCATAGTGTTGCCCAGGTAAGGTGCAGGGTTCACTGCAGATGGTAAGGGCTCAGCCACCACAGGCAGCATCTTTCCCTTGCCCTTACCACCACATGGCAGACAAGGAGTATGCAGCCAGCATCCCACCCTCACACTCTCAAGGCTATCTCATCCTTACCTTGGCCAACAAGATCAGCTCTACCCTATCGCTTAGGTGAGGAGTAGGGTACTTTCCTGAGTGCTGCAGCTTGCAAGGGGGAGGGTCAGCTTGTTCTTCTGTCACAGACATTAAGGGGTGAGGGGTAGAGGTGGGGCAAAGGCTTTCATTTTTAATAAGCGTCCTTAAGTGTCCTGATGCAAGTTATTACCCACCTACCATTTCTGAGGTAAACTAGCATACTGCAAAGAGATTTCTGGATCCACTGAAGTGATAACGGAGTCTCTCCTTTGGAACTAATTACCTCCCTTCGTTCTCTTCACTGGGGTGAGACCCATCTGCCATCTAAACAGCTGTTGCTTATTACTTGACTAGGTGGTATCACCACCCTGCCTTGTTTATTTCAGTCAAACTTCCCAGACTACACCCTTATGAAAGGCATTTAAATGGGTCACACTTCCTTGTACACAACCGATATGTGTTCCAAGCAGAGATGCCACTTAATGCACTAATTAGAAGTGGGACACAAGCATATTTCTTTACAAGCCCATCAGTGACAAGGGCTAATGAGTGTAATGAATGAAGACTTTAATACATTCTATTAGAGGTGATGGCCAGAGGTGTGATCACGTACCAGCTAATGAGTCTAATCATTGCACGTCAATGCTACACAACCCATTGGTTTGAAACCATCACAGAGATCTCTTGAAGAGAGAGACATTAGCTGTGAGATAACATCAAGGCCAGATTCATTAGACTCCTCCATCAGTGACTTCCATTGGGGGGGAAAATATAGAAACTGTCAAGGGTAGCAAGAGGTTTTCCTTGTAGGTCTGACAGGCCAATCATTCGTTTGCCAAGTTCATTGTGAAGGCTAATGAGACAATTTCATCAACAAATCTGAACTCTTGAGGGGGAGCTCTTTACAGAATTTTAAGGAGTTTTAATTAGCATGCAGCTAAGCCTCATTAGTTGGGATTCTACCAACAGAAAATTTATAATTTGTTCGGAAACCACAATGAAGGAGAACTTTGTGCTATAAAGAACAGTCTTTTAAAGTAAATTAATGAGATAAATAAAACTGTTCAGGACATATTTAGCCTTAATGAGCACAAAGTTTTGGTGCTGAAGATCATTCGGTTGGGATGATCTGTTTGCAACTACAGCCTCAGTAAACAATTCAGCCCTCCGGACTCCATCTTCTGGTCCAGAGCTCTCAGTAAACAGTTCAGCCCTTCGGACCCCATCTTCTGGTCCAGAGCTCTCAGTAAACAGTTCAGCCCTTCGGACCCCATCTTCTGGTCCAGAGCTCTCAGTAAACAGTTCAGCCCTTCGGACCCCATCTTCTGGTCCAGAGCTCTCTTCACCCCATTGATCACTATTGAAGAGTACCTTGTGAGTCAGAATGTGTATTACAGCACTCAGTATATATGAATGGCTAAAGCCCAAATGTTCTGCAAGCATACTTGGTGGCACAGAGTTCACACAGTGTTCTGCATCTGCTATTATTGAAGCCACATTGACCACTGCACCCTGAACCAGACCCGAAGCATCTCAAAGTGGACTCAGTTTTTAGTGATGAGGATTCTTTATCCTCTTTTTTGAAAAAGTGTTGAGGATTGGACATACGCCTTCATAATTGCTAGGTAAGCCTCTATCACCGAGCCACGTCCTTAGCCTGCATTGTGCTGGCTGGTTCTTTGGGGACAGGAGGAGCTGGGTCTATTCTATCATGTATTGTATCTTGAGGGTTCCTAGATTGGGCAAATGTCACTCCAGAAATCATTCATAAAGAGAATGCAACATCCATAGCATCTTTGAGAGTTGTGTGTGTTCTAGTAGATGTTAGGCAGTAAATCTGAGTGAGTTCTCTACAAGACTAGCGGAATGAATGCCTGGGTGGTTCAGAAGGTACCATTTGCCTAGAGAATTCCTTGGCCTGGGATCTGACCCTCATCCTAAAAATCTCACCATCTATCTGGCTTGTTGAGGTAGATAGGGCATATATGTTTGTGGAGAGGAGAGGAGAGGGTTCACATTAATCAAAGATTAACTGAAGGTGCTCATTCATGAAATCAGACATATGAATGTTGTGACTATCACACTTCCTGTCAGTACATCAGTTCATCAGTTCCCACTGCTCTGATATAAATTACATAGAAAGTCAAGTCCAATCAGCATGCTTCTCAGTGGCCATGAACATAGAACAAAATGATAACTAATGGATTCTGATATCATATCTACATCAAAAATGCAATACACTGGGCACTTGTCTACTTCCTACCTTTGATGGTTAGGGTTAATTGTAAAGTTGAATCTGGAATCACCTGGGAAATGGGCATCTGGGTGTGTCTGTGGATGATAGTCTTGATTATGTAAATTGAGGAGGGAAAGCCTGTCCACTGTGGGTGGTGCCATTCTCTGGGTCCTGGACTGTGTAAGTAGAAAGAGGGAGCAAAGCAGCATGCCTGCAGATGTGATGTGACCACGGCTGCTTTAATCTTCTGATGCCCTGACTTTCCCACCACAATAAAAAAAAAAAAAACACCTTGAACTATAAATTAAAATGAACATTTCCTGCCTTCAGTTGTTATTGTCAGAATACTTTAACCCCGCAATGGAAAGGAACAAAATATATCACTATATTATTCTTTTCCTTCCTTGCCATCACATCTCTGTCACAGAACTACACATGAGCAGATTTAATGGAATTGACCCCAACTCAAAGAAACAACTCTGCTTGTCCACATCATTCAACACATAGCACACTTCTTTAAAATATTATACAGATGCAGCACTTGAATTCATCAAAACATTGTTTTTCAAATACATGACTCTAATTAACCATAGCCAATGGTGAAGAGAATGTTTTCTTCACATGTCTTCAGATGCAACTAAATAAAAGAATCTCAGATACCTATTTCTGTGACTATCTGTACAAACATTTCTAGCTGTTACTATTCTTAGCTGTAAAAACATAGCCAACTTTAAGTCTAAGTAGAAAGGGATGGATGGAAAAAAGAAAGTGGCTAAGAGACCCTCTGTGATTCCCAGAGAGCAGGCTCAGATGCTGCAAAGCCAGGAACATGAGATAGGAAAATGACCTTCAGTTATATCACAGACTGACATTAGCACCTATCGTATAACACAGCCCAGCTTAGTTCCAGATTCTTATGAACCTTATCATAACCACCAGAGAAGAATCATGGCAATGTGTTACACCCACCACAGACACTGCACATAAATGAGGAAAAATCTAGCTCTCATTGCTTCTGGAAAACACCTGATAAACAGGAAGAAAGACAATGTTAGGGTCAAAGAGATGCTTAGGAAGGCCCAGCATCATCAGAAAGCAGAATAACCCTTGAAATACACTGATCCGATAGATCAGAAAAATATAAAAACCCATCCTGGAGCTCACTGTGGTCACACATACATTAAAACTGAAACAATACATGGAAGGTTAGCATGGTCATTATGCAAGAATAATAGAAACTTGAAAAGCAGCTCATAAATTTTAAAATCTGGATATCTACCTATCTACCTACCTATCTATCTACCTATCTACCTACCTATCTATCTACCTATCTACCTACCTATCTATCTGCCTATCTACCTCCCTACCTACCTTCCTATTTACTTACATATCTACACATACACATGAATGTATAGAAAGCAGAAGGAGAACTATTTAAAGGAAGGAAAAGGACCAGTAGAAGGGACAAGGGATAAAGAGAAGTGAATTTGAGTGAAGTACAATGATGCACATATATGAAAATGTCATAACAAAGCTCTCTATTTTATACTATTAGTTAAGGCAAGGACCCACTCTGTCTTAGTTTTCTATTTTCTAGTAAAATAAGTAAATGCACAGTTACTTATGCCACTCATCTGGGTTTGTCTGTGTGATGCTTTTAGAAGCATCTTAGTTGACTTGAGATGTACCTGCCAGGCAGACATTCATTCTGACAGAATCTTTGAGCTTAGATATTCTTTTCCCTGCATGGTGCCAGAAGACTCTACATATCATGGACTCCAGGGCTTCCATTCTATTCTATGAGCTGCTGGGTCTCAAACTTTAGTTAGCATCAGAACAACTGGGGATGTTCATCTGGAAGAAGAAGAGCACAGAACCCACCCGAAGCCACACACATAAAACTATCTAGATGTTGTTGTAAATATACATCAATCAAATTTTCAGGATAAAAGTAGACATTTCTCATTATTCTGGAGCTACAAGATGGGAGGCTTTAGTTCAGAAAAGGGAGGCAGGTGAAGATCTTTTCCCATTTTGTAGGCTGTAGTTTTGTCTTATGGACTGTGTCCTTGGCCTTACAGAAGCTTCTCAGTTTCAGGAGGACCACTTATTAATTGTTCTTCGTAGTGTCATGCCACTGGGGTTATATTTAGGAAGTTGTTATCTGTGCCAATGTATTAGAGGGTATTTCACATTTTCTTTTCTATCAAGTTCAGTGTACCTGGGTTTATATTGAAGTCTTTGATCCACTTGGATTTGAGTTTTGTGCAGGGTGATAAGTTTGGATCTATTTGTGTTCTTCTACATACTACAATACCATTTGTTGAGGATACTATCTTTTTTTACATTGGATATTTTTTACCTCTTTGCCAAAAATCAGGTGTTCATAAGTGTGTGGGTAAATGTCTGGGTCTTTGATTTGATTCCATTGATCTACAAGTCAGTTTTTATGCCAATACCAGGCTGTCTTTATTACTATAGCTCTATAGTATAGCTTGAAATCAGGGATAGTGATAACCCTACAACTGACAGAGGACTGATTTCTAAAATATATAGAGAACTCAAAAAACTAGAGCCCCCACCCTAAATAACCCAACTAAAATATGGAGTTTAGAACTAAAAAGGAAATTCTTGACAGAAGAATTACAAATGGCTGAAAGGCACTTGAAAAATTGCTCAACATCTTTAGCCACCAGAGAAATGCAAATCAAAACAACTTTGAGTACTACCTTATACCTGTCAAAATGGCTAAGATCAAAAACACAGAGGACAGCCTAGGCTAGAGAGGATGAGGAGCAAGGGGAACACTCCTCCATTGTTGGTGGGAGCGTAAACTTGTACGGCCACTCTGGAATGCAGTATCGCAGTTCCTCAGAAAACTGGGAATCAATCTCACCAAGGACCCAGCTATACCACTATTGGGCATATACCCAAAGGATGCTCATTCACATTCCAAAGACATTAGCTCAACTGTGTCCAAGACAGCATTATTTATAACAGCAAGAACCTAGAAACAACCTAGATGCCCCTCAACTGAAGAATGGATTAACAAACTGTGGTACATCTGCACAATGGAGTACTACTCAGCAGTGAAAAAAATGATATCCTAAAATTTTCAGGCAAACGGATGGATCTGGAGAATATCCTCCTGAGCAAGGTATCACAAGCCCAGAAAGATAAACACAGGATGCACTCATTAGTGAACTTTAGAAAAAAAGCAAAGAATACCCAAGCTGCAAACTACAACCCCTGAACAGCTTGGGATCAGAAGGAACTTAAGAGAGACATCCAGGAATTCCTCTAAAAAGAGAAAAGAGAGAAGATCTTCCTAGATAATTGGGAGCATAAGGGGGTCACAACCAAGAAGGTGTGGGAATGAATCATGAGAGAAGGAGATGATTGAGTGAGAGGAGCAACAAGGAGGGAGAAAAAAAAAGAGATGGAGATCTTAATAGAGGAAGCCAATGTGGGGTTGGAAAAAGACTAGGTGCTAGGACAACATATAAGAACTCACAGGATGTCTCTGGCTAGGTCTCCAACCAATAGTGAAGGTATTGCCTAGGAAGAACATCCCCTATAATCAAGTGCAAAGCCACCCCAAGTACCATCTCAGAACCTACATCCAACAGTGAATAGAGGTAGAAGCAGAGATACATGGCTGAGCACTGGGCTGAGCTCCTGGTCCAGCTGAGAGCAGGGGAAGAGACTCTATATGAGCAAGAGGATAGGAATTTTTAAGGAAAATTCCCACAGTGATGGCCAGCTGGAGCTCTGGGGGAGCTCACTGAATTAAGAACAACCACTGGGGAACCTTCAAGAAAAGTAACTAGGCCCTCCAAGGATAAGTAACTGTCCACTGACAGGGGCAGTATGTGGAGCCTAGAGGGGAGGGATCAGACTATGTTTCTATGTGTGGACTGGTACTTCGGAGCCCATTCCCTCCAGAGGAACACCTAACCCAGTCTTGACATTAGGATGTGGAAATTGGACCTGCCTGGAGTGGATGCTGAATTGATCCACCTTGGGACTTCTTGTCTTTTTCGGGGAGAGGATGGGGGATTGGAAAGAGGGAGGCTGGTGGCTGACAGGGAGGGGTTTGGAGGGAAAAGGGAGGGGAACAAGGGGATAAATGGGGGAAAAAGGGACTTTATTTTATAAATAAATCAAAATAAAGAAAGAAAAGAAAAAAGAAAGGGCAGATATTTGATTATTAAAAATGTTTTATCACAGAGAAGCAATAGATAAAATTAAAAAACACTTGCATAACCATTGGCAAAGATTATACAATATGCTAATTAATGGAAATTCTACAAATGGATGAGAAAAAAGCCATTTTATGAGATAAAGGGAAAATATATGGACCTAACAGTTTACAATGAAAGGTATAATAAGCAAGAAAACATGCTCAAGCTCACTAGCATTATTAAGAAAGAAATGTTCTTCACACATACACATCACATCATAAAATCTAAAAAGTGAAAGCATTGAATGAAGACAAAAGATGATGGAGAGACAAGGGCTGCAGGTGGAAATGCACAGCCAACCCTCATTCTCTGTAGATTCTGTATTTATAAACTTGCCAGCTCACTCAGCTTTATCTACAAACCCTGAATCAATTCTTGCAGCCTGTTCATGGCCCTCTGAGTCACTCACAGACATGCTCAGAGTGTCAAAATTATGAGTCACTCAATAGCTGTGTCCCCAACTAAAGTGAAAAAGGTGACACTCTGCCTTGTTTTGACCCGCATACTATAAATAAATGTCCTTTGTATTGCCAATGCTGACCTTCTTTGAGTGTCAATGTTTTTAAATGACTGCCACTCCCAAGCCTGGTGCTGCCGGGCTGTCTGGTGTTCCTAAGCACAACAGAGGAGTTATGCTCATGTGTGAGCCTTATTAGTAGATCAACAGTGTGTAGTGATCTCTAATGTAAGGTATGACCACAGGCTTGCAGGAACTTCATCTGTATTAATTCAATGTAATTCGTACTGATATAATGGTCTTATGTTTTATTCTTCAATATTCAAGGTAGTTTTATAAAATGTACCTAAGCAGAATGGTGATAGCTGGCTGAAACTTGCCACAGGCTTTTAGGAAAATAATACTGCCCTGTGAATAAAATTAAAACTGCGCCTTTTAATTCCAGAAATATTCATCATCTTCATTATTTGTAATGGCAATGAAATGAAATACAAATGATGCCAGGAAATGCTCTGGTGTTCGTCAGTGGGGCAATGCATCAATGTTTTAATATCTACAAACTTTGGGAAATTACATGGCGAGTAAATAATGTATGTGCATAATTTCTCAAAGTGCTCTTCAACTTTGCCTTATGCTATCTATTGACCATTGTGCTAATATTTAGTCTTAGAGTTTTATCTTCCATGTGGGACCACATTCATAGCAACCTGAAACTCATGTGAGAGTGTTTGTTTGTTGTGCATGAATGTTTGTGTATAATAATTTTTAAATCCTAATGACTTCTCTTTATGATTTGAGAAAAAGTACATTTAAACCATACACTAAAAAAGTACATTTACACTTTGTATCACCCAGGCTGTGCTTATATATATAAAACAAAATAAAATAACCATAAAAATAAACCCTACATAGTTACACAAAGTTCTTCATCTTGGACCTGCAGGCACCTGGGCATCTGAAAGCAGGGTAGTGTTGCACACGTGTGCTCTTATTTTGATCCTCTGTCTTCTTTACCATCTTAAGATTCTGGATCAGGGTCTTACTCAGTTCTGTACACAGACATATTTATTAATCATTTAAGGGGTGACCTTCTAGAGCTGGTAGCCATCCCCTCACAGGCTGAAGAAAACAAGATTTTTCAGGACTGAATAGTCAATAGATTGTAGCCACCAGCTTTCATAGTGTCCTATTTGGGTCACAGGAACAGCCTCGAGTTCCCAGACTTCTCACCTTCTAGAAGAGTGTCAATTTCTCTGCAGCTGCTTGGATTCCAGGGTCAGCCATGGTCATCCCAGAATGTAGTGGCAATTACTCTATGAAAGAAACTGGGGTGTCTCCCCTTAAAGAAGCAACCACTCATAATGAGAATCAAAGTGCCCACTTCTAATGATAATAACTTCTCCAGGCCCTGGCAGAACCAGATCTCAGATAATGCTCAACCAGACCCTGGCTGATCAAAGTACCAGCCACCACAACCCTCCCCTGTGTGGACCTGAACCCGTGATAGCTCCCTAGCAGATGGCAATGCCTTGTCCCCTTGTCTTCTCAGTAGGGTGACAGTCACTAGAATTTCTTGTATGCTTCCCACATTACTATCTGCCATTTAGTTTGGAGGCCCAAGTGATTGAACACAGCTCCCTGACACTGGGCCTCTTATGACCTAGGAGTTTAGCAAAATCATACTGATGCTTATGCAATTGTCAGGGATGTGATAAAAAGACCTCATCAGGCAGCTAGTCTCATTTCTCTGGCAGAAGCATAGAGTCTGCGAAGATATATTTCTCATGTGATCTTACATTTTTGCATTCTGAGTTGTGTCTGTAGAGATTAGGCTGTGCTCTACTCAGAGTTACTCCATATTACTTACATAAGACAGGTTTTTAGCTATGTCTTGCCTCAGAAGACCTTATTTTATAAGCAGAATTTAAGTCCATTTTGAGCACAAATGCAGACGCAGGTGACTCTACACTTTGTCGTATACACTAACACCAGTACCTGCCCAGCACCATGCAGGAGGCACAGGCTGGTGACTCCCCCTAAAGTAGAAAGGCTGCCACTCAGTCCTACACATTTTGCAAAGTCAACTGAGATCATATGAGTATATGCACAGGCATTTAAATCCTACCAGGACAACCGGGTCCATGAATTATCAAACACACCAAACCAAAGAAGGATACAACTCCCTCACCTGGCTTCCATAAAAAGGAGGACATCTAGCATCTCAGTGGTCATGGCTCTGCCAATCTGTCATTTGACCACTAACAAGCAGAGAATTCCCAACTATACCAGGCACATTATCAAGCTTAGCTCCCCACTGCTGTTGTGGCCTACTAAAATTGCTGACCCTCTGTCCTGGTAACTTCCCTTTTTGGTTTCATATTATGCTTTGATAACTCAATCCTGAGGCTTGGCTCAGTTTTGACTCAGTGGCTTGACTGGCTGGTCTCCAGCAGCACCTCACTAGTAGAGTTCTTTATCTAGTCCAGGCCCTTCAGAGACTGCATATCTCTTGGCTTTATGCATATACAAGGCCTCTTTGAACCCCCTGAATTCTGATACAGACTTCTAAAATCTTTGTAGACATTATGTCTCTGTCTCTGTTTCTCTCTCTCTCTCTCTCTTTCTAATACTTAGGGTTTTATTGCTTTGAAAGGGTAACATGACTATGGCAACTCTTATAAAAGAAAATATTTAATTGGGGTTGGCTTACAGTTCAGAGGTTTAGTTCATTATCATCATAGTGGGAAGCATGGCAGCATGCAGGTAGATATGGTGTTGGAAAGGTACTGGAGAGTTCTACATTTTGATCCCCAGGCAATAGAAAGTGAATTGTGTCTCATACTGGGTATAGTTTGACTATATAAGCCTCAAAGCTCTACAGTGTACACTTCCTCTAACAAGGACACAGTTCCTAATAGTGCCACTCCCTATGAGCCAATCATTCAAATAAAAACATATGAGTCTATGGGAGGCGAAACTTATTCAAACCAACTCCCTCACCATCTCTCTAACACATGTATGTATGTATGTATGTATGTATGTATGTGTGTATGTATGTATGTGTGTATGTGTGTATATATGTATGTATGTATGTGTGTGTATGTATGTATGCATGTGTGTATATAGTGTACTATGTGGTATGAAAATTAATATTTATTAGCAGTTAAGACTGGAATAAAAGTACTATGCTTTCCAGAATCAACTATCAAGAGATCTGGCAAGTTATCGCCAATGAAACATCTGAATTCATCCATGTTCAGTAAATTCTGACATTGTGGAAGGACACAAAGTGTCTATATTTCTGACAGTGTGCTTATGACAATGTTAATTTTCAGTTATAATACATCCATTTTTAAGTAAGCAAGGATAAACTATTAAAACAGAAATTCCATTAAATATGAACACAGTGCAGGTTCTTTTGACCCATCCCAATCATTTTCAGGGTTCATACGCTGAAGTGCAGAACAGCACCCTACAGGCTTTTTTTAGGGCAATCTTCTACAGATCATCTTCTTTACACACCGTGCAAAAGCTCTGGACTAGCATTCTCATCTCCAGGCATGTTGCTGATGGAGACACAATTGATGAGACTGTTCCAGATAACTGTAATTGTCATCCCAACCCATCCTGTCTCCCTATCACCTTGACTGGAGTTTGGGCTGGTCTCAAACTCTTCAACCATACATTGACTAATAATCTGCTAAAGCCATCCATTGTCTGCAGGCTTTACTCGATTTAGTCCTTAGCAGCCACCTTGATTTTTCTTATATATGAGATTAGAGAAAGGAGTGTGTTGACCAACAACTCTACAACTTTCCTCACAAAGGTTCTTAAAAGGACAGGAGAGGCCACCATTGTAAACTGAAACTCATACCCTTTGGGGGCCTTTTCTGTCCACTGAAGGATTTGTTTATCTCCACCATGAGGTCAAAGCTCTTTTTAAAAATATACATCTTCTGGTTAGAGAGATGGCTCAGTAGTGTCATACAAATGAGAGGAATACATCCCAGCATCCAGGTGAATGCTAGGAGGGTGTGGCAGACTACCAGCAATCCACCTGATGGGAGGCAGAGATCAGGATGCCAGGAGCAGGCTAGCTAGCCGAGTTGTAACAGTGAGTTCTAGGTTCAATGAGAGACCCTGTCTCAAAAAAAAATAAGGTGGGAACTGAGGAAAACATTCAACATCAACTTCTAGTCAACACACAATACATAGCCAACACACATATACTTTCACATACACACATACATAGCATACACACATACACAGAAAAAAAAAAGAAATCTCACTTCTTAAAAACAAATCTGTTGCTCAAAATAAAAATTATTTGTCTTATCAAAGGTATGCAGATACAAATAAGTGAGGCACACATATAAACACACAGGAGAGAAATTGAGCCCTCAGCATTCCAGGGTTGATTAACTCTTTATTTTATTTCTACAGGTTCATCACTTCACCTGAACTATTTGCAGGCAGAAAGTATCATTTTGGAGTCAGAGTAATTACCGTTTCCTTAGAGTCCCACTTGTAAACCTGCAATTAATATGCACGCGTTCTTATTCTCCTCTACCTGTTAGTAAAATGATCTTTAAAAATCTTACTGCATTTCACAGTTAAAGAGCATGGAAAGAAATTTGCCTTATATGGTAGGATCCTTCTTTTTTTATGAGCCTGATAATTTATTGTGTTGGGGCTAGGCATTGCGTTTGTTTTGTGGTTACCACAGTAACTAATAGGTGTTAAAAATCAATGTCACAGTCTCCAGGAACACATATGTGGTCCTGTAAGACATCTGCATTTATAGAAAGTATAATTCACAATGAAAGCTCCAGAAAGGTGGGCTAGACCAAAGATTTCTTGCTTCTGGGGGAGGCATATGCCTTCTCTAGTGAGGGTTTAAGCACACTACTCAAAGTTTCTGGAATGGACAGATGATCTCCATGGGTATGCTACATTTTAGTCCACATAGTTCTCAAGAGAACTGGAGACCAGTATATAACACATACATTTCTATGAACTTCCAAGAGATACCTTGAGGACAGTACAGACAACAGGGTAGATTGTATCTCAATTTAATATTTGAGATTCCTTCTATCTTCTAGAACCCTAGGAAGATCTTCAGCAGATCTGAGAATATTCAGGTACTCAGAAACAGACCTGGTCTCACAGGGAGAAGAGATGCATGAAGACCATGCCTCTCTGAGATGGACTTGCCAGGAGTCAGAAATAAATTCATGAATGTTTCATTCTGAACTCTCACTAGAAAAGGAAGATGCAATTGCAAGGGAGGCAACTGGTGATGGATTGGTTCCAAACACATTACATGGATGCATGAATTGTAAATAAAATATTTAACTAAAAAAGAAAAAGGAGACATGTGGACAGTAGTAGCTCCTGGTGCTGAAGATAGCAACAGAAGCATCATGTTGCCGAGGTCCAACAGTAAAGTCAGTTAACACAAACTTGCAACTGTCCTTTGGTCTGGGCTTTATGGAAGTCCCTAGGAAGAAGGCTTCATAGTTTAATGGGGAGATGACTGCAGCAGAAAATGGAACAGCTGAGCTCTAATCACAAATACTGAGTTTGAATTTGCGCAAATCAGATTCTTTTCAGATGTTCTGTTTCTCATGGGTTGGTGAGCTATACTCTAGTAGCATGCCTCTGGGAAGGCTAACACTGCAGGAATTCTTCTACTGGGTTACTGGGTTTCTTCCTCCCCCTTCCTGATAACAGCACTGTGAACACATGTTCTTCTGGATGATGCACATGCAATCAAGAAACCTTACTACCAGTTCCTGCTTGGAAGATTTCTTTTTCTTCTTTGTTTCCTTGTTTCTTTCCCTTCTTGTCTTTTTATCCGGCTGACATTTGAGTATACCACAGGGAAAAAAAAAAGATGGCCAGATGCCTACATCATACTTTAATAGCTTTTCAGAAAATCAGTTCATAGTATCTGGATTTTTGGGGGGAAGAAGGTTCATTTATGAATAAG
The DNA here is from genome assembly GCA_004025045.1 of Sigmodon hispidus. Classification (NCBI taxonomy): domain Eukaryota; kingdom Metazoa; phylum Chordata; class Mammalia; order Rodentia; family Cricetidae; genus Sigmodon; species Sigmodon hispidus. Next base: position 120,459 of record PVIH01005309.1, read on the forward strand.
AAAGTAAACAATTTATGTACTTACAGGGATAGATAGGAAATATGGATTCTAAAAGGTTTTTTTTTTTTTTTTTTTTTAGTTTGCCCATTTACAATGAAGTCTCATATGTGTTTCAGGCTGGCATCAAACTTAAAACCCTCCTGCTTCAGCTTCCTAGCATTTAGATGTTAGGAGTGTACCTGACTAGGATTAGTTATTTTGTTTGTTATTTGTGGCCTATACTAACCTTAAACTCTAGATTTCCTAGGATTACAAGTGTAGGCCAATATACTCAGTTAGGATTGATTTTTAAACAATGTTGTTTAAAAACCTTTCTGGTCAAATGAAAGGTTTCCATTAAACTCTGTCCCCTGAGCACAATATAACTCAAAAATTGCATGAAAGATAAATGGGTAATACTTCCTAGAAATAAATTGGTCCCCATGATAGTACCAAGCTAGCGAGCTTTCTACTCAGGGCCTCAACATTGAAAAGCATGATGAGTTAACACATTGGCTCAAGGATACACTTAGACTATCACAAAAAAAGGCTGTGTTCCATATACTCAATTTTAAGTAATAAAATCTAAAAAGTGATGTCAACCTAAAACAAATTCACACATTTAGGTGAGGAGAGGTTTTATTTTTAAAATATCTTTGGAAAGGGAACAGTATCTTTTATTCAATATGAATAGTGTCCTTGTAAATCATTGGGTGCATAGATCAGACCAAAATAGTTGCTTTTCCAATAAGGTGGAGGAATAAGACAAGGAGGCCAATATGGAGGGGTTCTACAGAATATGGAGGGGGGCTTCAGAATATAGGGGGCTTCAGAATATGAGGGGCTTCATAATATGGGAGGCAATTCAGTTTGGAGTTGAATGTGTTAAAGGTTTGGTCCCCAGGGTTAGGGTTGTGAATCTGTAACCGGTGGGACCTTGTGAGAGGTCTTTAAGTCATCAAGGGGATGGCCTTGAGGGGGTTATGAGGTCATGGCCTCTTCTTTATTTATTTTTCTTTCTTGACATAGAGATGAAGGGAAAGGATATGGTCCAGTTGTGATAATTTCTCTCACCACAGCCTCATGCAGTGGGACTGGGGCTGGGGATTTAGAGTTAAAACAAACCCATTCTTTCTGACGTTTGTTATCGCTGAGGAAAGGTCAGAACACAGAGAATTAGTAAGTGGTCCATCCTGGCAGTTGGGCAGGAAAGGTATTTTCTCTGGAAATGGATCATTAAGAATGGGATGCAATAGCAACAGACTGCCATCTAAACCCTTATGGTTATTCTCACAAGCACTACTCGCATCCTTAATCAGAGAATCTTCTCAGGGCAGCAAAAACAGACTCATGGCTGCTCATGATACCTAGAATGAATGTCAGGGGGTGCTCAGTAGTAAATAGGACATTTATACGGCTTCCTGCAAAGCTCTGGGAGCAATTCTGGAGAGAGTACAGAAGAGGAAACAGGAAGAATGTAAGAGTTGAAGATGAAGAGGGGCTTCCCTGTGCTGTCTTCAGGGTATGACCCAGCCATTGCAAGGAGCGGTTATGGTTGACTACACTGGACCTGCATATGACTGGACATGTCAACTACCAATCAGGAGTTAGGGCGGACTCATGGAGCCCTACTTTCTCTTTCTGATCACTGATGGTATATGAGAAGCATGGTCATTGTTTTCAGTTATACCAAATGATGAGCTCACCAGGAAACAAGAGACAGTTCTAAACTCTTGGCCACCACTGATGGCCCTGGTTAAATATCAGTGTTTGGTCAAGTCAAATAGTGTCAGCAATGAAACACAGAATGAGAATTTGGAGATTCTGTGACTGGTCAACTAGACCTTACAGCTAGAAGGTGTTGCTTGGATCTGATATACAGCTTATGGGATGTATATTTTTGACCTTTGGGGATGGAGATTCTTGGTCTAAGAGATGAAGAATCTTTGCCTATGAGGAAGTATGTTCTTGGCCTATAGGATGTATGTTCTTGGTCTATGGGGATATATGTTCTTGGCCTAAGGGATGTATGTTCTTGGCCTATGGGATGTATGTTCTTGGCCTATGGGGATGGAGATTCTTTGCAGAAAGTTGTTTTTCCAGAACACAGAACTGTTTTCCTAGTAGCAGAAGACCCAGATACAGTTAACTCAGTTAGGGGTGAAGACAGATTTCTGCGTAAGCCCCAAACTGCTGATGCTGGTGACTGAACCTCACTATCAAGGATCCTGGATTATCTCACACAGACAAGTGAAGTGGCTGCTGCTGGCCTGGTAGGGCTCTGATAGAAATCTGAGGATCTACCCTTCTATACTGACTCTCAAAATACTGAAGAAACATGGTGAGGCAAATGTCCTGAAGGGCCTGTTTGCCTCTCAGAGATTACTGCTGTGCAGGGACAATTTATGGGACTCTCTTGCCATCTTGAACGGATGTTATAATAGAGTACAATTAGAGATGAAAAAAAGTGTGTAACTTAGCTAAAGATACAAAGAGGTCTGTGGTAGTTTGTATCTCATAGGACGTGGCACTATTAAAAAGTGTGGCTTTGTTGGAGTGGGTGGCCACTTTGCTTGGTGGCCTCATTGGAGGAAGTGTGTCACTGTGGGGGTGGGCTTTGAGGTCTCATATACTCAGGATACTGCCAGTGTGTCAGCTGATTTCCTGTTGTCTGCAAGATGCAGCAGTCTCAGCCCAGCACCACCTCTGCCTGCATGCTGCCATACTCCCTGCCATGAAAATAAGTAACCGAACCTCCGAACTGCAAGTGAGCATCCTCAATTAAATGTTTTCTTTCTAAGAGTTACCATGGTCATGGTGTCTCTTCACAGCAATAAAAAGCCAGACTAAGTCAAGGTCCCAGAGCATCTCTCCCCTCTTGTTAGAAGCTCCCAAGAGTAACATTCAAGAAGCATTCACAGAAAGTTTTAAGAGGCAAATCTGCCTGTTGGGTGCTTCCAATGCAGAATACAAAGAAGTCTTGTGAAGAATCAGGACAGCAGCTTAAAGAAACCTAGCCAATCACAGAACTTATAGGTACGGACTAGCACAGGAAAATAAAAAGCAATCGAGCAAATTTCAGGAAATCTGGTCCCAGTGTATGAGAACTGATGGCCAAATGTAGAAGTACCAAGTATGAAATAAAGAAAAGATAAACACAGGATTGTTTGAGGCTCAATTTATAAGGGACTTTGTGGATGAAAGTTCTCTATGGGACTATCAAGACAGAATGGCCCTTGAATCCAAAGAAATGAGGAAAAAGATTTATTTACAGACAACCAGAAAGTACTGGATTTATTTCCTAAAACATGATGACTGTTGGTAAGGAAACAGCATAAGCAGAAATAGCCATCAAGAAATGCTTCACTTACTATCTTGACTTGTTTGGGGTACAAACCAGGGTTACCTGGTAACCAGACGGAAGCTATGACCAAGGTGGCTGTAGTCACAGCAAGCTAGATCCCTCCAGAGGGAATGCTGGTCCTCCTGGCATTCATTTTCTGGTGAGATACATGTACAGGGCCCTAGCTTTGTGTATTTGCTTTACTCTGAAGTGATATGAAGATCAAAAGAATGTACCTGCCTCAATGTACCGGATAGACACTGATCATGCTTAAAACCAGTTTTTACTGCATCTATGAAAGCATCATAAACCTACAAGCAGGGGCTTCTTTCCCATTGAAAAGACTAGGAGATCATTCCTAGAGGGCAAGCTTCGTAGGTCGGGCTTTTCTTGTCTGTTTCAACGTTCAGAAGAGTGATAAAACAGAGAATCAGAAAACAAAGGTTGGTTGAGTTTAGAGGGGAGAAATGCCACAGCAAGCAGAAACACAGAATTGTAAAAAAATTAGTCAATTGCTGATGTTTCATTGGAGAATTTCCAGATGCAATATGCTTGCCAAATTTTTAGTAATCTCAACTATATCCAGCTACCTGCAACATCTAGCCACGGCTCCCTGGCACAAACATTGCTGCTTGTCTCCGTAAATCAAACACAATCTGCTTCCAATTTTCCCATTACCTTTCTCTCTGATGAAACTGCTGGTGGCTGGTTAACAGGCAATTTTACTGGGCTGAAATAACTTTAGGTTCAGTTATCAATGTAAGTACAAGACTAACCACCCAACCATGAGTATTTAGCTTTGTTAGTCATGCTGTGAATCCCCCACCCCCACCCCCAGGGATGCATGCTTCAGAAATTCTGGTGCAGAGCCCATCAAAATGGGTGCAAAAGAGGGGTCTGTAACTGAGATAAGTGAGGTCATTTGTCTTTATAACGCTGGCTTTTCTTAGGCACCTCAAGATCTGGGACTTGGGGATTTCTTTCCTAAGGAAGAATGTATTGGCTCTGCTTTATTTTCTTTGACAACGGTTTCAAACTTTCTAAGCCCACCTTAGGGTAAAATCTGTTAGATTCTGAAATGGCCCTCTCCAAATAAACTAGATTCACCTGTCATGAATCTATCAGCCATGTCTAGTTGATTTAAAAAATTAAAAAACAAATAAGTGTACCAGAACAAAACGTGAATAGACTTGGGGGTTCTATTTTTATTTACTTATTGATTTTTATCAATTTATTTATTATTTTACATATCTGCCACATACCTAGTATGAGGAGTAGGGTCCCAAAGGCCTGTAAAAGAATTGGAGATAAACTTTGCTTCCACTGTTAGGAGTCTCACAAGAGGATCAACCTACAAAACTGTAACACATATGCAGAGTTACAGGCCAGTCTCATGCAGGCTCCCTGGTTGTCAGTTCAGTCTCTGAAAGTACCTATGAGACTGGATTAAGTTGATTCTGTGAGTTTTCTTATGATGGCCCTTGACCCTGCTGGCTCCTACAATCTCCCCCCACTTCTTCTGCAGGATTTCCCTGAATTCAGCCTAATGTTTGGTTGTGGGTCCTCATCTGTTTCCATCAGTTGCTGGATGATGCCTCTCTGATGACAACTGGGCTAGGCACCAATCTTGGAATAGGAGACAGCCAATTCAGGTTAGGTATTTGCTATTGCTAGAAGACTTAGCTGGGTCATCCTTGTAGATTCCTAGGAGATTCCCTTTCATTTACCTGGCCCCAAAATTACTTCCCTTTTCAAGTAGTCTCCCCATTTTAGTACTACCCCCCTCTACCCTCCCCACTCCATCTGATCACTCATGTTCCTGTCTCTACCTGCCCTCACTCCATTCATAAAATCTCTTTCCCCTTCCCAGGAAGATCCAGGCATCCTCTATTGTTACTTCCCAGGAAGATCCAGGCATCCTCTATTGTTACTTCCCAGGAAGATCCAGGCATCCTCTATTGTTACTTAGCCTCTCTGGGTCTGTGGATCACAACATAGTTACCCTTTGCTTTACAGCTAATATACACTTATTACCTTGTTTGTCTTTGTCTGGGTTACCACACTCAAGATGATTTCTTTTTCTTTTTCTTTTTCTTTTCCTTCTTTATTTTGTATTTATCAAAAAAAAAAAACACAGTAAAAAGAATTTAAAATGTGGAAGAGTTAACAATAACTATGCAGAGGATAAGAATCATAAGCATGGCTTATCAAGGGTGGAAATACAAATAAGATTGCTACACATATATTTTCTTTGTGTTCATCTTTCCCTCTGAATTTTTTTTTCCATCCCTGTATATCCTTATTCAAGGTCTCTTCCCCCTCCCAACACATCTGGTCATTTTTCTTCTCTGCAACTCCCCATCCCCTCCCTGGGCAG